>CAUYPK010075177.1:0-25285 GCA_963574355.1 Loris lydekkerianus
AGAGCAGGTGGCACAAAACGGCCTCCCAGGTAATGGTAGCGACCAGTAAAGTGGGTTGCAGATTTTTTGGGTGCTGTCAGGGAGATGAGCATGTCTGGCTGGATCCCTCCAGAGTTTCCTTTCTCCACATCCCATCCTGAAAAAGAGTGGTATAAAGAGCACAAAGATAGATGTCCTCTTCCAAACCTTGCATTATGCTAAAGCTAAAAAAGTGGGAGGCCCTCTCAGTCTCCCCAACTCCCATCCTATGAGCTTCACATACCCTTGGGCTATAGTCTCTTCATAGGACCAACATGTAAAGGGGCTCCTGAACTCTGCTCCCTGGCCCCGATCTAGAAATCTGTGTTCTGCCCCTCTACGTTCATTATTTTAGACATGGTCTAAGGTGTGGCTCAAGAATCAGGACTCCAGCTTGGTGCTTGTGTTCAAGTGGTTAGGATGCTGGCCACATGCACCTAGACTGGCAGGTTCAAACCCGGCCTGGGCCTTTTAAACAACAATGACAACTACAAAAAAAATAGCCAGGCTTGGGGCCTGTAGCTCAGTGACTAGGGCACCAAGCCACATACACAGGGGCTGGTGGGTTCAAACCCAGCCCAGGCCTGCAAACAACAACAAAATAGCCAGGCATTGTGGCCAGCACCTATAGTCCAGCTTCTTGGGAGGCTGAGGCAGGAGAATTGCTTAAGCCCTAGAGTTGGAGGTTGCTGTGAGCTATGATGCCAGGCACTCTACCAAGGGCAACACAGTTTTTAAAGGTTTTTTTAAAAAGAAAAAAGAGAATCAGGACTCCTAGGTACCAGCCCTCAAGATACAGGTAGGGCCCCTATCATCCCCAACCTGGGCCCCAGCACCTGAAGGAATGTCAATGCTGGCAATGGGCACACTGAGTCCATTCAAGACAGACAGGATGCTGCGGAATGGCTCCCGAACATCACCTTTGAAGCTGAAGCCAAAGATGGCATCCACCACCAGCTCATACAGCTCATCAATCATCATGGGCTGTGGTGAAACAGAAAAAGGAAAAGATGTCTGAGCCAGCATGTGTACAAAAAGCCTTACCTGGGGAGGACTATCCTTTGTATGTACAAACCATTCATAGAGGCACAAATGTAACTATCTCTCAGAGAGCATCCTGAGGCCTAGAGGAGGTGTGAGTTGGTTACTAAGGCCAAGCAGAGTCCAGATACATTTTCCTTTTTGAGACATAAACGCAGGCTCTCGCCCTCGGTAGAATCCCATGGCGTCATAGCTCATAGCAACCTCCAACTTTCGGGCTCAAGCAATCCTCTTATTTTTTTTTTTTTTTTTTTGAGACAGTCCAAGCTGTTGCCCTGAGTAGAGTGCCATGGTGTCATAGCTCAGAGCAACCTCCAACTTGAGCTCAAGCAATCCTCTTGCCTCATTTTTTCTGTTTTTTAGTAGAGATGGGGGTCTTGCTTTTGCTCAAACTCGTGAACTCAAGCAAAAAACCCACCTCAGCCTCCCAGAGTGCTAGGATTACAGGTGCAAGCTACCACATGGGGCCTAAGACAAATTTTCTGTTCTCTGCCTAATTGGGGGTGGGAAGGCCTACAGTGTGGTACAGCCTGAGACTAGAGGTCAGGAGGGCCGAGTTCCAGCCTCATCTTTGCCACGATCCAATTCTGTAACTTTTTTTTTTTTTTTTTTTTTTTTAAGACAGAGCCTCAAGCTGTCACCCTGGGTAGGGTGTCGTGGCATCACAGCTCACAGCAACCTCCAACTCCTGGGCTCAAGTGATTCTCCTGCCTCCACCTCCCAAGTAGCTGGGACTACAGGTGCCTGCCACAACACCCGGCTATTTTTTGGTTGCAGCCATCATTGTTGTTTGGCAGGCCCAGGCTGGATTCAAACCCGCCAGCTCAGGTGTATATGGCTGGCGCCTTAGCTGCTTGAGCCACAGGTGCAGAGCCAATTCTGTGATTTTGGGTAAATCACTTCTCTGTATCTCAGAATCTTCATCTGTAGCATAGGTTAAGAAAGGTTTTAGGGTGGTGCCTGTGGCTCAGTGGGTAGGGCACTGGCCTTATATACTGAGGGTGGCAGGTTCAAACCCAGCCCCAGCCAAACTGCAACAAAAAAATAGCCGAGTGGTGGTGTTGTGGTGGGCCCCTGTACTCTCAGCTACTCGGGAGGCTGAGGCAAGAGAAATTCTAAGCCCAGGAGTTGGAGGTTGCTGTGAGCTGTGTGATGCCACAGCACTCTACCAAGGGCAATAAAGTGAAACTCTGTCTCTACCAAAACAAAAGAAAGAAAAAACTTCTCATGCCTGTAATCCCAGCACTCTGGAAGGTCAAGGCTGGTGGGTTGCTTGAGCTCAGGAGTTTCAGACCAGCTGAGCAAAGGTGAGACCCCATCTCAACTAAAAATAGAAAAACCAGCTGGCATTGTGGAGGGCACAATGTAGTCCCAGCTACTCAGGAGGCTGAAGCAAGAGGATCACTTGAGCCCAAGAGTCTGAGATTGCTGTGAGCTATAATGCCATGGCACTCTACAAGTGTGAGTGAGACCTCCCCCCACAATCTCAAATGTCCCACTCCTAAATCCATGCATGTGTTTAGGTGAAACAGTCACTCCAGCCCCTGAGAGGGCAGATCATGTGTTTATCACATGCTAGAGGAGGAGGGTCTGACTACAGAGGGAGTGACCAGGGAAGATGGAGAAAGGGAGCTTTAGAAAAGGTGGGTTGGGGGATTCATGGAGCCCACCTCACAAAGGAGAAGGCTCTTCCATGCCTTCTATTGAAGTAGCATCTTTCTAGGCACTCCTGTGTCCAGCACTACAGTGAACTCAGCCTGGAAACACGGAGGAAGAGCAGACTACAGGCAGTGGGTACTGAAGAGAGGGGTATAGAAATGGAGCCACCTACCTCTGAGGGCATTTCACTGAGGAAAGGGATGTCCATTTTCTGGCACTGAGTCACCAGTGCAGTAAAGAGTGGTTTGTTGGGCCTTTTAGGGTAATAAACGGTTGGCTGGTAGCCCTAGGAAGAAAGTGGTTGATTCAACCCCAGATGCCATAACCTTCATGCCCCCCAACCCTCCCCCAAATACTCACAAAGAGCTTGAGGTGTCGGGCACAGACCAGGCCGTCTCCTCCATTATTCCCTGGGCCACAGATGACCAGAACAGTAGGGGTGCTCCTGGACAAGGACGTGGGGGGATATGCCTGGAGGTGGGGTCAAGGGGACTCAGGTATAGGGCAGTAACAGGGCTGGCCCGGCTGTCTCTCCCAACCCTCTGTGCCTAAGCATGGAGACTTGGGCAGTGACTCCCCCCAAAGGCCGGGAGTTATGCTACTGACCTTGGCAATGGCTGTGGCACAGCTCAGCCCAGCCAGCTCCATAAGTTGGTCCACGCTGAACTGGTACTCGTTAAATAGCTCCTCGTCCACGGCTTGGGCCTCCTCCTGGCTGAGGGAGACCCTTAGACTGAGTCCTGGCCCTCAGGCACTCCGCAGCAGGGGCAGCGCTGTCGCCCGAGATCGGTCCCCGGGAGGCGGACAGGCCACCCGAGGCCCGCCCACGGGCCGGGCGGGAGCCTAGCATACCTCAGGTACTTCACCGCTGGGCTCGCCATGACCTCTGAGCCCCCACGGCCACCCGAGCTCAGCCGCTGCGGTCCCCACCAGGCGCGACCTGAGCGGCAGGTGCCGGCCTGGCTTCCAATTCGCGGCAGCCGCGAACCTGCAACCAGCAGCCCCAGCCCCAGCAGCGCTCTGAGCCCGGACATGCACCTCAAGTGGAGCGCACCCCTAGTCCGCCCGCCCGGCCTGGCGTCTGCGCGGCGCTCGCCCCGCCCCCGGAGAGGCGGTGCCGGCACGCGCGTTCCGGAAGCGGTTCCCACGGCACCCGGGCTCTTAAGCAGCGTGTGGGGGGTGTCGGGAAACTCATTATCTTGGCTGATCTCCCGTGCGCCTCCGCTCCAACCTAGATCCCCGCTCTTCTCGAAAGCATGTAGGGATGCCACGTATTTCCAAAGGTACCGAATTGCTTTGCTCTCACCTGCGCTTTGATAGTTTAATAATTCATGGTTTTATAGCGTTCAGACAACAGCCCGGACCCCTGCCCTACCTCTCACCGTACTAGCAGAGTGAACGTGGACATTTCTGCTGTCTGCGTCTCTTTCTATTTATTTATTTTTTTTAATTAAATCATAGCTGCGTACATTGATGTGATCATGGGGCATCATACACTAGCTTCACAGACCGTTTGACACATTTTCATCACAATGGTTAACATAGCTTTCCTAGCATTTTCCCAGTTAGCGTGCCAAGACATTTACATTCCACATTTACTAAGTTTCGCATATCTGCTTCTCTTTTGTACGACAGGGAATCTGAGTCACTTCATAAGACAGCATACTAAATCGTCGCAGAGGGCTTGGTATCTGGTGCATTCATTAAGCTCGTTGTTATTTACACTACTGAGCGTTATAGGTATCTTAGGACTTCTCCCCACTACATTAGCTCCCCTACCTCTGCTTGTTACGACGCCGGACTTATATAATCATACTTGTCCCCCTTTACCGAGATAATTGCTATAGAAATACAAAATTATAAACCTTAAAGTAGGTTATTTACAGTTAAAAATGTAATTGAAGCCTTGGCAACGTAGCAAGACCCTGTCTCCACAAAAATAAAAATAAAAACTAACATAGCTTGTTAGCATGCCCCTGTAGTTCCACCCAGCTTCTTGGGAGGCGGGAAAATTGCTTGAGCCCAGGAGTTTGAGGTTACAGTGAATTATGATCCTACCACTGAACTCCAGTGTGGACAGAACAAGACCAGTCACATAAAAAGTAATAACAGTTGGCTGGGCGTGGTGGCTCATGCCTGTAATCCTAACACTCTGGGAGGCGGAGGCGGGTGGATTGCCTAAACTCACAGGTTCTAGACCAGCCTCAGCAAGAGCAAGACCCCCCATCTCTAAAAATAGTCTGGTGTTGTGGCCAGCGCCTGTAGTCCCAGCTACTCTGGAGGCTGAGGCAAGAGGATCGCTTTAGCCCAAGAGTTTGAGGTTGCTGTGAGCTATGACACCAGAGCACTCTACCAAGTGGTGAGACTGTCTCAAAAATAATAATAATAATTGATACCATAGGCTCCAGGTCACAATAATGTTTCACCAGAAATCTTGAAAGGAAGAGTAAATTTTACTCAAGTACTTCTGAGAATAGAAACACTGTGTTGCATGGTTAAGGGAAAAGGTTGAGAAATAACCAGTTGCCATTGAGATATTTATCCAGAGCGTTATGAATGGAATGCTGTGTCCTCTCCCAAATTCATATGTTGAAGCTGTAACCTCAAATGTGATAGTATTTGGAGATGAAAACTTTGGGAGAAGATTAGGATTAGTTGAAGCCATAAGAGCTAGGCCCTGGTCCCATAGGGTTAGTGTCAGTATTCCGAACTCCCCTCCTCTTCATCCTTATTATCAGAACTCCCACCTTGATGGCACTCTGATATCAGAATTCCAGTCTCCAGAACTGTAATAAAATAAATTTTTGTTGTTTAAACACACAGTCTATGCTATTTTGTTACGACAGCCAAAGATGAGACACAGGTGAAGTGAAGATCTTCTTTTTGTGCTAAATTCTTACTCTGCACCATGAAATGAATTCCTGGCTAGTTCTTCCAGGCAAGAATCTTTCCTGGTTTAAACTACTCTTTTTTTTTTTTTGCAGTTTTTGGCTGGGGCTGGGTTTGAACTTCCCACCTCTAGCATATGGGACTGGCGCCCTACTCCTTTGAGCCACAGGCACCGCCCTTTTTTTTCTTTCTTTTTTTTTAAGACAGAATCTCACTATGTCACCTTTGGTGGAGTGCTGTGGCGTCACAACTCACAGCAACCTCCAACTCTTAAGCTTAAACAACTCTCTTGCCTCAGCCTCCCAAGTAGCTGGGACTACAGGCGCCCACCACAAGGCCTGGCTATTTTTTATTGCAGTTGTCATTGTTGTTTAGCTGGCCCTTGGTGTATGTGGCTGGCGGTGTAACCACTGTGCTATGAGCGCTGAGCCTCAGTTTTTCTATTTTTTTAGTAGAAATGGGGTCTCCATTTTGCTCAGGCTGGTCTGGAACTCATGAGCTAAAGCAATCCACCTGCCTAGGCTTCCCAGAGTGCTAGGATTATGTCTCTCTATGTCACCCTTGGTAGAGTTGTGATGGCACAGCTCACAGCAACCTCAAACTCTTGGGCTTAAGCAATTCTCTTGCCTCAGCCTCCTGAGTAGCTGGGACTACAGGTGCCTGCCACAATGCCCAGCTATTTTGGGGTGGGAGGGGGGGTTGCAGTTGTCAATTGTTGTTTAGCAAGCCTGGGCCGGGCTCAAACCCGTCAGCTTTGTGTATGTGACTGGCACCCTACTTACTGAGCTACAGGCACTGAGCCTGATATTCTTTTTTTTTTTTTTTTTTTTTTAATAGATTTATCATCTCCTATCTTATGGGATGTACCTTTGGCCTCCAGCTATGCTCTTTTTACGTGTTTGTTGTGGAAAATTGAATTTGTCAGACCTTGTGGTGTGAAATTAAGTTTATTCATCTAAATTATAACATACACATCTATAGGTATCCAAGACCTCATTCACTTTATTTTCTAACTTTAGTATGGAAGTGGCTTTGCTTTTACATATTGCATAAGACTCACTTCAGTGATGGCACCTGTAGCTCTGTGGGTAGGGCCTTGGCCACATAACACCAAGGCTAGCAGGTTTGAGCCTGGCCTGGGCCAGCTAAAACAACAATGACAATTGCAACAAAAAAATGGGTTTGTGGCAGGCACCTGTAGTCCCAGTTACTTGGGAAGCTGAGGCAAGAGAATTGCTTGCGCCCAAGAGTTTGAGATTGCTATAAGCTGTAACACCATGGCACTCTACCCAGGGCAGCAGCTTAAGACTCTGTCTCAAAAACAAAAAAATAAATAAAGTCTCCCTTCAGGTCTGTTTGAGGATTTAAATTTGGTGATTCTGAAAATTCATTTCTAAAACAATGTGAGGCATGTTTCTTTGACATAGATAACACTTTTGAACATTTATGTGTGTCAAGTACTAACATGAATCATTTCATTTTCACAGCAACCCTACTATCATTCCCATTTTACAGATGAGAAACCTGAGGTTCAAGGATGTTGAATGGCATGTCCAATGATAACAGTGACAGCTGTCAGTGGAGTGAGATCCCAGCAGCCTGACCTAGAATCTGCACTCAAGCATTGTTCTGTCCTGAACTGCCTCACCAAATGCAGAAATATGATTTACATAAAGGGCTGTCACTACTTACTTCATTCTGATGAGATATGACTATAACATGACACAAAAATATCCCACTATATACACCCAGAATTTATACAACAACCAAGTGGGAAATGTAAAACAAACAGACCAGAAAGCTAGCACCCAAGATCTCGTCCCTTGTTCCTGCCATTCAGACTTTGGGAAATGCTTTGGAAACTGACTCAGGTAGGACACATGGATTGAGAACCTACTGTGTTCCAGATGCTTTACATACATTCTCAAATTTAGTCCTATCAACCCAATGATGTATTTTTTTTTTTTTTTTTTAGAGACAGAGTCTCACTTTATCATCCTTAGTAGAGTGCCATGGCATGACAGCTCACACCAACCTCCAACTCCTGGGCTTAGTTGATTCTCTTGCCTTAGCCTCCCAAGTAGCTGGGACTACAGGCACCTCCCACAATGCCCAGCTATTTTTTGTTGCAATTTGGCCAGGGCCAGGTTCGAATCTGCCACCCTCCATATATGGGGCTGGCGCCCTACCCACTGAGCCACAGGCTCCGCCCCCAATTATGTATTTTTATCTTGTTATAGATGAGAAAATTGAGTAGCAGAGAAAAGTAATTTTCCTAAGATACTATAGTAGCTATTAAATGGTAGAGCCAGTGATAGTTGATACGGGGTTGGCCTGACCCAACAGCAGTAGTTATGTATGGCAGACACTGCTACTTGTCCCTCAAAATCCATTCTCCTTTCTTCTTTTGGCAACAGATCACCTAACTTTTACCTGGCCACGTGGCTGCCCAGCTAAACACTACATTTTCCACCCTCCCTTACAGCAGCGAGGCATAGCCATATAACTACATTGTGACCAAAGGGGTATAAGCTGAAATGATAAGTGCAATTCCCAGGTTATAATCATACCCTTAAAAAAAAGTTTCCCTCCCACTTCTTTTCTTCTTACTGACTGGAATAAAGGCATCATGCTGGAGCTGAAGCAACCACTTTGTAAGACTGTTAGACAGAAATTTCAACTAACAATGGCAACTATCTAGGTCCCCAGCTCCATGGAGCCACTATATCAACCCTAGGCTACTTAAATAAGAAGGAAAGTTCTATTTACAAGTAACGTTATATTGGCCTTTGTTATAGCTGAACCCATGTGCTGCCTAATCAAGATACTTGAACTCCTGACAAGACAATACACTCTGTTTAGATGAGGAAGATTATCAGCTCCTAGTACCTACCATGTCCAGCATACTATGGTCCTCTATAAATACAGTCTTTTTTATTTTTTTAGTCTCACTTTGTCACCCTTGGTAGAGTGCCACGGCGTCACAGCTCACAGCAAACTCCAGCTCTTGGGCTTAGGTGATTCTCTTGCCTCAACCTCCTGAGTAGCTGGGATTACAGGTGCCTACCACAATGCCCAGCTATTTTTTGTTGTAGTTTGGCCGGGGCTGGGTTTGAACCTGCCACCCTCAGTATATGGTGCTGGTGCCCTACTCACTGAGCCACAGGTGCCGCCCTAAATACAGTCTTTTAATTAATTTTCAAAATCTCACTGTACAGTACCGTAGAAACCATTGAAGATGGTGACAGAAAATGCCACCTCAAAATAGGCCACTTTGGCATAAGGATGACTTAGCTAAAGGCACTTGAATAACAATAGGTACATGAAGGGCACTCTAACCTCCCCCCTTCTTCCTGAAAGCAGGAAATAAAACTCTAACATGGAAGGTGCCCTCCTTCTACTAGGAGGAAAGCAACATTCTTATCACCAGACAGGAGTGGAGGCTGAAAGAATTCTGCGCAAACTTGTTAAAATAACACTTAACTTAAAAAAAAATAATAACTCTTATCTTCCTTTAGCCTCTATATATTTAAGTTGCTTTTCCATAGTTGCCTCTTTGCTGAACCTAGTGTAAAATATTTAAGTTTTGCCACTTCTTTGGGTCTTCATTTCCTTAGGAGAACTCCTGTGTATATTAAGTAAATCTGTCCACTTTTCTCCTGTTAGTCTGTTCTACATTAACATAAGGATAAAGTTTTGCCTCCCCTATACTCTCTTATCTGACATTATCGGGAGTGGATTATTTCAACTTAAAATGAAACAATACATTTCTTCCATACACACCCCCAGACAGAGTTTCATTCTGTCGCCCTGGGTAGAATGCCGTGGTGTCACGGCTCACAGCAACCTCCAACTCTTGGGTTTAAGTGATACTCTTGCCTCAGCCTCCTGAGTAGCTGGGACTATAGGCGCCCACCACAATACCTAGCTATTTTTGTTGCAGTTGCCACTGCTGTTTTAGCTGGCTGGGGCTGGGTTTGAACCCCCCATCCTTGGTATATGGGGCCGGCGCCCTACCCATTGAGCCACAGGTGCTGCCGGAAACAATACATTTTCTATCTGTCATAGTGAGGCTAAGGTCTTTTCTTTGAGGAGGGGGCCAGTGACTGAAGTTTTCCATCCTTCTTACATAAACCTCAGCAGTTAGGTATCTATAACATGCAGTTTGCTTTCTTAAGGTAAAACAACGCCACAATTGAATCAATCTGCATGCAGAATTTATTTAGATTTTTATGATTTTCTCCAAAGTTATAATAATCTGCTTACATCTAATTCTACAACTTTTTCCCCTTTTCACTTCTATTCAGCATAGTATACAGCAGCTTTTGCAAATGACTCACCTTAGTCTTCTAAGCAACTTAGTTTTCATAGAAACAATGCTTGTTTTCACTTTGCTGACCAACATATATAATATTTAATTAAATAACAAATTAAGTATCACAACCAGCATAAACACACTTTGCAACTAACTCTGGGTAAACCATGGCTTAGCTGGGGGAGTGAACTCCACAGCATTCTAAAAGGTACTCACTGCTTGGGTTTGAATCCCAACTTCTCCACATACTAGTTGTGTAATCTGGGAATTCAAACTATTTATGCTTTATGCTCTATTTCCCTCATCTGTGAAAGGGGATAATAACAGCATTTCATAAATCTGTGAGGATTAAAGGAGAAAACACTTGCGAATCACTAAGAGTGGTGTAGGGCAGGCACTAAATGCTCAGTAAACCCAACATCACTGTTGTTACTGGGCTGGGGCAGCAGTTGTCTTGACAGGCTGTGGGCCTGCGCCTATGCCCAGCATCCCCTCTACTTCAGGGAGGAAGTAGGTGCATCTAGTACCATGCAACTTCTGTAGAGTTATATCCCTACTTCCCGTATGAGAGAATTTAGGACTGGAGAGTTGGTGACTCCAAAGCCACTTGACCAAGAAGTCATAATTTTTAGAATTATAAGGGTCTTAGCAATCATAAGGTTTGGATCTAGGGAAAAAGGTAAAATTCACCATTGTTTTTTAAACCGGTTAAGTCCAAAAATCCCCATGAGGAGCAAACAGAACCTCTCAGAGCAGAGACTACAAAGCCCTGGCTAGTCTCCTCAGGATCACTGGCTGGCTGTGTTGTGCTCCGTGTCCATCAGGGTTGAGCAACTGGGAAGAGGCTAAGTCCCCTGAAACTCCTAGTGTGCAGGTGGGCAGCTTCTGCAGAGGTGAAGGCTGTAGCGAGTAGTGGGGAGGTCACATGACTGTGCAGAAGCTAGATTCTGTGGGTCTCCGCTGCAAACTCCTGCTGAGGGTCTCCCTGTGCCCTCTGGGCAACCTGAAGGAAGCAGGAAGGGGCCTGCAGTGGAAGTCGGAGGGGCTTGCCTGTCCTGCCTCCAGCTTCCCCATGCCCTCTCTGGCCCTTACCTCTGCTGGTGGGCTCCAGAGCAGGAGGCAGGAGGCTTAAGTTTCACATTCCCCCATTTTGCAGGATTGTCCTTTTCTCTGAGGCCTGTGGTCAGGCCATGCAGGAAGTAGGGGATACCCCTGGCCTCCAGAGCTGGGTGAGGATTGTTCAGATTGCTAAAGGGCAAAGACAAAGAAACTCAGGGCCCTATATCCCAAGCACTAACTAGGCCACAGCTTTCTCTAAGAGGGGTCACTTTCCACTAAAATCATCCCAAGCCACATCTTCTACTTTCCTTGCCATTCTCCAAGCCTCCTCCCTTCCCCAGGGACCCACCTGTTGGCTTGGGAGCCATCAGATAGCAGGATGCCAGGGTACTCCCTGCTGGGAGGGCCTGGACCTCCAAATGGAAGATGGGTTGTGGGTCCTGGACCTGGACACAGAGAAATAGACATTCATCACAGCAGGAAAGAGAAAGCTCTGGGAGAAGAATTGGGGTGGGGGTGGGGTCAGGATGCATGGGTCACTGCACACAGTGTGTGTATAAAGTATTGTCCCTTTACAGGGCAGGTGCTTAGTAAACATCGGCCAACTAGAAGCTAGATGGTGGAATGATTCATGGTGCCTGCAAGAAAACACACAGAAAATTCAAGTAAATCCAAGTCAGCTCAACAAGTAGCAAGGAACTCCCCTCCACAGCTCCCAGCCTTTTGGGGCGAGATCAGTGATCAGGGAGCTGGAGAAGAAAAGCACCCAGCTGGTACTGGGCACATAGCTGGCTTTCAACAAATGTTGATGCTCTAAGATGCAAAGTTCTAGAAGTTAAGAAAGCATAATAGCAGGCAGGAAGACATGATTCTAAAAATGGTTAAGGAGGCACCCATAGTTCAGTGGTCAGGGCGCAGGCCACATGCTCTGGGGCTGGTGGGTTCAAACCTGGCCAGGGCCTGCTAAACAAAAGAAAACAGCCAGTTTGTGGTGGGTGCCTATAGCTCCAGCTACTAGGGAGGCTGAGGCAAGAGAATCCCTTGAGCCCTAGAGTTTGAGGTTGCTGTGAGCCATGACACCACAGTACTCTACTGAGGGTGACAAAGTGAGACTCTGTTCAATAAAAAATAAAAAGGGGCTCTGTGCCTGTGGCTCAAGCAGCTAAGGCTCCAGCCACATACACCTGAGCTGGTGGGTTCAAATCCAGCCCAGCCCGCCAAACAACAATGATGGCTGCAACCAAAAAATAGCCAGGCATTGTGGCGGGGGCCTGTAGTCCCACCTACTTGCGAGGTGGAGGCAGGAGACTCGCTTTAACCCAGAAGTTGGAGGTTGCTGTGAGCTGTGATGCTACAGCACTCCACCCAGGGCGACAGCTTGAGGCTCTGTCTCAAAAAAAAAAAAAAAATTAAAAGTGTTAGAGGATGGGGAGAGAATGGGCAGGGGGAGGGCTATTCTGGGAGTTAGGATCCTGGAGAGCTGGGTCAGGGTGGTGAGAGCAGTGCCAGGCTTCGGCGTCAGGTCTGGATGGGGAGAAAGGAAGCAGAAGGGGGGACAAGATGAGGGAAGCAAGAAGGGCTAGAGGAGAATACAACCCGTGCGAGGAGAGGTGGCGTGGCCAGGGACAGCCCACATCAACTCACGCTGCAGTCTCCCAGGTCTAGAACTCATGAGAACCTTCGTTGACCTCTCCTTTCTTTTATCCTCGCGGGTCACCTCCAGGTCTCCGATTTCCCACCCCCTCGTAGACCTGCAGGGGCAAGGAACAAGAACGACGGGCAGAGCAGACCCAGGAGCCCTTCTCCCCTGGGCATCCAGAAAGGGCCTCGCCTCCCTGCCCAGAGGCCCCGCCCACGAGGGAAAGCCCCGCCCATCCCTCCATAAAGTCACGCCCACCCACGTGGCCCCGCCTCCTCACCCGAGTAGGGCTTCTGCTTTGCCTGGTTGCGCCCAGGTTGGCGTCTCCGCCAAGCGGCAGACTCTGCCCGGAGTCTGAGGCCTTTCTGGAGCCACGGCCTGGGAATGAAGGGCATTGAGAAGAATGGGTTTGAGGAAAGCAGCAGTCGAAGCACGACGGCCCCAGAGAGGTGGATTTAATTGACAGTGAAAACCGAAGTGTGTCTTTTGTCTCTGAGAATAAACTTTCAGGGTAGCCCCTTGTTCTGTTACGGTTCCACTTGGTAACTCACAAGCTAATTCTTATGGACTCACACTCGACCAGAACCTGACAACCAGTCTGTCCCGACTCCAGTCCTGTCGGAAAGCTCATGGGGCCAAAGTTAGCAGCTGACTTTGGATGGCGCCTGGGTCTTCTGACCTCCATTTCAATCCTCTACTTGTACAAAGCTAATTTAAATATGGTGTCCTAGTCTTTAAAATGAGAAGGCATAAAGCTTATTAAATACACATAATAAACATTAAAGTATAATTTCGATTCCTGGGGTGGAAAGAGGCTTTCTGAGGGTGTCTCCAAATGGGACAAAGGAGGCCGCTGAAGAGACAACGAACTACGGAGAGAGACCCAGAGGTAGAGACAGGGTGAAGCCGCGCTGGGGAAGGAGGTACTTGGTGCAGATCCACAGAGAAATGTCCCTGGAGATGGGAGCCAAGGACTTTCTGGGAGCGCTACCCCCATCCTGTGGCCACTTGAAGGAACTGCAGCCAAGGGCTTAAAACTTTCTACCTCCTCACCCATGGGGTTTAAGATCTTATTTTGTTTTTTATTTTTTTTTATTTTTTTGAGACAGGGTCACCTTCTGTCACCCAGGCTGGAGTGCAGTGGCCTGATCATAGGTCACTGTAATCTCAATCTCCTGGGCTCAGGGGATCCTCCTGCCTCAGTCTCCTGGCTAGCACTATAGGTGCAAACAAGGTAGGTCTCACTGTGTTGCTCAGGCTGATCTCAAACTCCTGGCCTAAAGCGATCCTCCTGCCTTGGCCTCTCAAAATTGCTGGCATTACAGGTGTGAGCCACTGCACCCCACCAGGATTCTTTTTTTTTTTTTTTTAAGAGAGAGAGAGCCTCAAGCTATTGCCCTGGGTAGAGTGCTATAGCATCACAGCTCACAGCAACCTCAAACTCCTGAGCTTAAGCGATTCTCTTGCCTCAGTCTCTCGAGTAGCTGGGACTACAGGCACCCACCACAATGTCCGGCTATTTTTTTTGTTGTAGTTGTCATTGTCTGGCCCAGGCCAGATTTGAACCTGTCAGCTCTGGTGCATGTAGCTGTTTGAGCTACAGGCACCACCAGGGCTTAGGATTCTTTTTTCTTTCTTTATTATCATTATTATTATTATTAAATCATAGCTGTGTACACCAATGTGATCATGGGGCACCATACACTGGTTCCACAGACCATTTGACATATTCTCATCACACTGGTCAACATAGCTTTCCTGGCATTCTCTCAGCTATTGCGCTAAGACATCTATATTCTACACCCACTAAGTTTCACATGTACCCTTGTAAGATGCACCATAGGTGTAATCCCACAAATCACCCTCCCTCTGCCCTTCCTCCCCCCTGGGCTTAGGATTCTTGATGACACCCCTTGGCCTTTACCCAACAGGCTTGTTACCACCCAGCCAAAGCCCTGAAACAGCTCTTGTGTTGGAAACATGCCATGACCCCCCGCCCATCTGTCCACCCCTTGGAAAGTGATATATATCCCACAGGCAGGCTCAGGGCAGATGAACACAGTTGGGCAGTCAAGCACAGCATCTCTAGAACATTGCCTCTACCTACCACCAACTCCCTCTCTGGGCAACCTTTCTCCACCCCTATCTCCTTGTCTCAGGTGTCATCTCACCAGGGTATGAGACTGGACCAGTCCTACCTGGCCCAAGTGGGTTCTCATGGCATCTGCCAGCTTGGCCACCAGCCGTTCTCGCACAGAATCTGGCTCCTTCTGGAGAGAAGGTGGATAATAGGGAAATGGGGGAAGACTTGATTTTGTGGTCCTTAAAGGTTGGGGGAAAAGGAAACAGAAAAAAGGAGCAGGGAAAGGGGATTTCTCTCCCCTCTTTTCTAACCCATCCCCAAGCCTTTCTCAGGGTTCTGCCACTGTCGGCCTAGAACTGTGGACAAAGACTAACTTTCTCTCACAACTGTACCCCCAGGCCTACCACTCTGAAGTCTAATGTGTGTTTGGTAAGTGCATGAGTGGCTGGGACAATACAAGGACTGAAGACAGGAGGGCTTCCTGGAGGAGCAGCAGCAGGGAAGAGGTGGATTCCAGGATGGGGGTCTCACCTGACACTGGGCCAGTGCTTCCTTATAGTACTTCAAGGCCTGGTCATACTGCCCCAGTCTGGCGGCAGCAGCCCCCAGCCCCTCACAGGCCTGCCACTGCCCCTTCATGTCCCCTGAGGAAGACAGCCTCAAAGGTGCTCTCACAGCTCCCTACCCCACTAACCCACCCCTGCAGAGGTACTCCCCACCCTTAGTTCCCCCATCTGCCTCCCCACCAGCCCCAAGGACCCTCAGCCTTTGGACATCCCCCTCACCCTTACCGGTGTCCCGGGCAGCTTGCAGGGCATGTAGGTAGTTGTCCCTGGCAGCTGTGTGGTCCTCTAGCTGGCTCAATGCAAATGCCAGGCTGCCAAAGCTCCGGCCCTGCTCCCATCGCTGCCCCACCGAGCCTGCGGACAGAACCCGCCCCCCAGTAACAAGGCGTGGTTCTCACAGCCCTAGTGCCCAGCCTCCTTACACCTCCATATGGATACAGAGGCCTGAACTCTCCATACCCAGCCTCGCCTTATCCTGAGCACTGGCCTGAATGCCTCCACCTCACTGGTCTGAGTCAGGCAACAACCCAGTGAGGTAGGCAGGGCAATATTATCATCCTTGTTTATATACATATAGAAATTGAAGCTCTGAGAGCAAAAGTGATTCGCTGAGTATCACACAAACAGAGGAGGGACTGGGCTCCACTTCAGGTCTCGTCTCCTGGCCAGTGCCCTCCCCCCTGCCCATTGCTGCCTCCAACCCCCAGGCCTCAGCCTCTGGGCCCACAAACCTCTGTCCTGTCTGGCCCTCGCAGCTACTATACTCCTGGCTCTTACTCCCCTGTTCTGGGCTTCCAGGCCCCATAACTGGTTCTAGAAATCCAACAATCCTTAAGCTTTGGGGCTTGATGGAATGCCCCTTAATCTTTTGGCCCCAAGTCCTGTTCCACAGCCCCTGGCACCCACCATGTAGGTTAGCAGCTCTCTGGTGAAACTCCCGAGCTTCCTGATAGTTGCCGAGGGCGTTATGGGCCATTCCAAGGTTTCTCAGCACTGTGGCTTGCTCTCCAGGTCCCCGGCACAGGGGCAGTGCCTGCAGGAAGGCTTCCACGGCCAGTGGGAACAGCTGGAGCTGGGAATAGCCCAGGCCTAGGTCATTATAGAGGTGCCCTAGAGGGCAAGCCAGGGTCACTGGTAGCCAGATCAGATGTAACTGAGGCTGTACTGGTACAGCCCCTGTCCCTCTCTCCTCCAGGTTCCCCAGACCCTTTCCCAGCCCTTAGAGTACCACTAGACTGTCTTCCTAGATCCCACACCTCTCCTGCGCAGTCTCACCCAACAGTCCCTGTTCAGTGCTCCTTCCAGCGAGCCTCCGGCTCTCCTCCAGCACCTGCACAACTTCACTTGCCCGGTGCCGCCCACTCTTCAGCATACACCCTGCTGCAGCCCCCAGTGCCAGGGCTGCAGCCTGGGGCTGCCTTGCTTGGGCATAGGCCCGGCTTGCTTCCTGCAGGCAGTGGGCTGCTAGCTCAAGCTGTCCCAGAGCCTGGTAGCAGGCTCCCATTTTTGCCTGGGCTTCCCCTTGGTCCCCCTGTGGCTGGTAGTGGCCCAGGGCCTTGTGGTACCAGGCCAAAGCTTGAGGCAAGTCACCAAGGGCATGGTAGGCCAAAGCTACATTGAAACACTGGTCACCATGATGCCTGCCCTGTGCCTTCCCTTCAGGCTGGGCTCGCAGGAGCAGCTCAAGGCCTCTGGCTGGGTCCCCAGTCTCCACATAAGCAGCCCCCAGGTTGAAGGCACAGGCCCGGAGCACAGGAGTGTTCCTGGTCTGTGAGGTCTCAGAGGCCAAAAGGAAGGCCCTCTGGAAGCTGATCAAGGCCTCATGGTTCTGGCCAGCCTGTAGGGCCCCATGGCCAGCCCTGGTGAGGGCTTCAATGCTGGCCTCTTGCTGCAGCCACCTTCTTTTCTTCTTTTTCTTCTTGAAGATTGAAGGCTCAGGCTTCTGGGGGACATCCTCAGGGTTGCAAGAAGACATAGGACTGACAGTGAGAAACAGAGGAGTCTTAAGTCAGCCTTGGCCTCCCTAGAGCAAGGTCCCTTTAGGGCAATTTAGCTCTGCCCTTGCCCTGGTGTGCCTCTCAAGTTTCCAGGATTTCTGTCTGCCACCTCTTCAGGTACCCCTCTGACCCTGCATCAACTCTCACTGCAACATCCTGACTAATTCTCTATCCTCCTTCGAGACTCAGATCCAGCAGCAGCTCCCTTCAGAAAGCCCCTGTCAACCAGCAGCCAGCGGGTGCTTCTGTGGTCACACCACCCCCATGCCTGTGTCTTTTATGGTATTAACACACTGGTCAGGATTGCTGACTTTCTTGTCTTTCTTCCCTGAAAGTAGCCTGAAGGGTCTGGCATAGGCAGTCTCTCAGGAAATGTCCACTGAAGGATAGGGGAGCTTTCTGAGATGGGTAGCTACACAGCAACGTGAGTGCACTTAATGCCACTCAGCCGTGCTCTTCCACATGGCTGACACGGTAGACTTCATGTTACACACATTCACCACAATGAAATGCTATGGCATACACACTAAGTGAAGGAGGAAACAGCTCACACAGGGCCTCTGCTCCATCCTCCTTCACACTGTGTAGCTGCATACACTGGCCCATAGTCCAGGCGATCCTGCTCTAGCCTCGGTGGCAGTGCAGGCCGGCTCCGCACATGCTCTACCTGCTCCATGCCAGGAGCCACCCTGGGCCCTGGGCCCTGGCCCAGAGCTGAGTAGGCTACAGGACTGGCCAGGAGCCAACCTCCAGGAGAGCAGGAGTCTGTGTCTCCCTCTACTGCCCCTCCCCTGTCTCAAGGGCAGCCTCTTCCTGTTGCCCCAGCTTTCTGTTTGCTGGCCGATTCTAGTCCCCCAATATCCTGCTCTGGTCTCAAGAGGCCCCTTAAACTCAGATACGTCATCATCCCAGTGTGTACATCCTGTTAGTATCTTTCCCCTTGAAAGGCAAAGGCTTTTCATGGACTCTTCTCCCAGGAGATAGGAAAAGGAATAGAAAAGACCCAGGACTCTCACTCCTCCCATTTTCTTCTTCTTTTTCCTTTTTTAGGAGGGGCAGGCAGAGGCAGTCCATTCTCTTTTTAAAGAAAGTCTCCTCAACTTCTAAGAATACCCAGAAATCCTGCCTTTTCAAGGCCCTAACCACACACCCCCATCTCACCCCAGTCCTGACTACTCCCACTCCAGTCTGGGGTTCCCCCGCCACTGCTGCAAGATGCCTTACCTCCTTCGTCCTTTCGGCAGCTGGCCTCTGGAACAGAATGGCCCCTCTAGCTTGGGTTACCTCCCCTAGCTCCCCCAGCTCACAACGCCCGGGGTTACTAGACAACTGGGTGCCAGCCTCCCATTCCTAGGGAATTCTTTGAGTGACACCTCAAAGGCCCTATCCGAGTGCAGAATCCTGATGGTACTTGAGAACAGACACCTGAGTTCCATTGCCCTTCCTGCTCTGCTGACCCACCCCCTGCAGACACAGCCCCTCAGGTCCCTTCCTTCAAGGAATAAATCAAACCATCATGGGGCTGGTCATTACTATGCCCTCAGAGATGATCTATCTCATCCCTCTATTTCACAAAGGAAGGAACAAAGGCTTAGAGAGCAGGTGTGTCTTGCCTAAGGCGACAGAGCTGTCATGTAGCTGGGGTTAGATGCCAGGTTTTCTTTTTTTTGAGACAGTCTCAAGCTGTTGCCCTGGGTAGAGTGCTATGGTGTCATAGCTCACAGCACTTCCACTTGGACTCAAGCGATCCTCTTGCCTCAGTTTTTCTATTTTTAGGGTTTTTTGTTGCATTTTGGCCAGGGCCGGGTTTGAACCCACCACTCTCAGTATATGGGACTGGCTCCCTACTCACTGAGCCATAGGTGCCACCCTTTTCTTTTAGTAGAGACAGGGTCTCGCCTTTGCTCAGGCTGGTCTAGAACTCATGAGTTCAATCAATCCACCCACCTTGGCCTTGCAGAGTGCTAGTATAGACCCCAGGTTTTCTGATTCAAGGTAATTATCTGGGGTGGTGCCTGTGGCTCAGAGGAGTGGGGCACCGGCCCCATTTGCCGGAGGTGGCAGGCTCAAGCCCAGCCCTGGCCAAAAACAGCAAATAATGATAATAATATAAAAAATAAAACCATGAATTTTAAAAAGCTTTTAAAAAGAAATAAGTTCAAGGTAATTATCTCAGGGCCCCTTCCACTGCACTGTGACTACAACCTTTAATGGGGCTTGGGCTGTCCAGGAAGTGAATGCTCCCCTCACCTACACACCCTCTCTTATATACCACATCTCATATCTGGGAACAGGGTGAAAGATTGATGGTCAGGAAAGGTCTGGAGATCAGAAAAGCCCCTTGCCCCTGGACTCCTCTTCCCAGATCCACTGGTCTGCAACCTACAGGTTCTGCTTAAGGAGAGGACAGCAGGCCCAGGACAATGGGGACCTAATGGCCCAACTCACCCAGGATGGCCTGCATCAGAAGGCAAACGTCCTCATTTACCTAGGAAAAGGTCTCTTTTGAGTATAGAAAACTTTGGCAGAGATAAAACGATGAGGAAGTAGCTGGCTTACTGCATTTGCCCTGCAGCCTTCACTGTGCACTTGCACTTGGGAGCTGCAGGGTGGTGCTGGCTGGACAGACAGCACTGTGAGGGAGCACAAAATGGTTTCCCTCTATCCTCTATGTTCTTTGAACTACAAACTAAAATGACATGGGACAGATTGACAGTAGAAAAACCATTTTAATTACAGTCATGCTTTGCTTAACAACAGAGATACATTCTGAGAAATGTGTTCTTAGGTGTTTGTTTGTTTGTTTTAACATGTTCAAACATGTCTTTTTATTTATTTATTTATTTATTTATTTATTTATTTTGGGAGGGGTTTGCAGTTTTTTTATTTTTGTTTTTGTTTTTTGGCTGGGGCCGGGTTTGAACCCTCCACCTCTGGTATATGGGGCCGGCACCCTACTCCTTGAGCCACAGGTGCCACCCTGTTAGGTGGTTTTATTATTGTACAAACATCATAGAGTACTGTACTTACACAACCTAGATGGTGTAGCCTACTACACACCCAGGCTCTGTGGCAATACCCATTGTTCCCAGGCTACAAATCCGTACAGCATGTTGCTATACTGAACCCTCTAACACAATGATAAATATTTGTGTATTTAAACACTTTGAAACAGAAAAGACACAGTAAAAATACAGTATAAAAGACTAAAAATGGTACACTTGAATAAGGCATTTACCATAAATGGAGCTTGCAGGAATGGAGGTTGTTCTGTGTGAATCAGCAAGTGACCTAGGACACTGCTGCCCACTTGCACACAACTGGTGGTGCAGTGGTTTGGACCAGCATCACCACAAGTATGAGCAATGTGCTGCCCTCAGCTGTTGTAATGGCTACAACCAGCAGGTGACAGGAATGTTTTAGCTCTATTATAATCTCATGGGACTACTGTCTTATGTGGGGATAGTTGCTCACTGATGTTATGTGAAGCAAGATTGTATGTGCATATGCATGGGAGTCTCACAAAGCATGAGACTCAAAGATGGGCCAGGTGATTGGAAGTTTCCATAGCACCTGAGAAGAATAGGGGCTTGGGGCTTCTGCAGGGCTTTGACAACACGTTAAGGTGGAGGAGGAAGTGCAAGGTGAACAAAGGCAAGCTGTGTAGATAAAAAAGTAACAAAAGTTATCTCAGAGCAGCCTTCTTCCTGATACAGATCCTTTACTAATGTAGATTTCCTTTACAGAATTAAATTTCTTTCCCAAAAGGACAGCTTTTCAGAGCTACTCCTGTGTCTGCACTTTCTCAGAATAACCAGCTTAAAATACACCAAGGAGTATATTTTGGGGTGGCACATTCTGGTTCTGTACAGTCATATTTTGGGGTGCTGTCTCCTGAGCCCCAACAGTGCCCATGCTCAAGATAAGCTCTCCCAGCTGCCTGCAGCTTCTACCCACAGGCTGGGCCTTCATGATGCTACTACAGCCTGGCCAGGGCCAAATATGCAACTCAGTTTGTCCTTCACTCAGGAGACTTCCGTGAAGTAGAGAGGATAATGTGGAGAGGGGGCAGGGAATAAAACTGCTCCCAAGGTGAGAAAGGATCCAGTGATCATTTCTGAATCATTTTCTTGTTTGATTTCTCTGCTGTATCCATCACATCCTTGTGTCTCTCTTCTCACTTGGCTTCTATAACCTACTGGTTATGATAAATATTTGTGTATTTAAACACTTTGAAACAGAAAAGACACAGTAAAAATACAGTATAAAAGACTAAAAATGGTACACTTGAATAAGGCATTTACCATAAATGGAGCTTGCAGGAATGGAGGTTCTGCTTCCTGGGAAGAACCATAGGAGTACAGGACCCAGAGAAGGGACAGTTGCACAATACTCTTGCATTCTCTGACAATTTTTTTCCATCTCCTTTGCTGGACCATCTGTTCATCTCTTAAATCCTCATATCCCCCTCACTCTGCTCTTTCTTACTATTTCTTCTTACTTTACATATCCTTTCAAGAACATTTCATCCACTCCTCTGATTTTAACACCATTGATAAGGGAATAATTTCATTCTTTCTTTCTTTTTTTTTTTTTTTTTTTTTGAGGCAGAATCTCACTATGTTGCCCTGGGTAGAGTGCTGTGACATCACAGCTCACAGCAACCTCAGACTCTTGGGCTTAAGCAATTCTCTTGCCTCAGCCTCCCAAGTAGCTGGGACTACAGGCGCCCGCCAACATGCCCACCTATTTTTTGGTTGTAGTTGTCATTATTGTTTGGCAGGCCCGGGCTGGTGTATGTGGCTGGCACCCTAGCTGCCAAGCAGACTTTTTCTTTTTTTTTTTTGACGCAGAGTCTCCAGCTATCAGCCTGGGTAGAGTGCTGTAGTGTCACAGCTCACAGCAACCTCAAATTTTTGGCTTTGGCTCAGCGCCTGTAGTTCAGCGGTTAGGGCGCCAGCCACATACACCGGAGCTGGCAGGTTCAAACCCAGCCAAGGCCTGTCAAACAACAATGGCAACTACAACCAAAAAATAGCCGGGCATCGTGATGGGCGCCTGTAGTCCCAGCTACTTGGCAGGCTGAGGCAAGAGAATTGCTTGAGCCCTAGAGTTTGAGGTTGCTGTGAGCTGAAACACTACAGCAATCTACAGAGGGCAACATAGTGAGACTCTGTCTCAAAAAAAAAAAACCCAAAACTCTTGGGCTTAAGCAATTCTCTTGCCTCAGCCTCTCAAGTAGCTGGGACTACAGGAGCCCACCACGATGCCCAGCTATTTTTTGGTTGTAGTTGTCATTGTTGTTTGGCAGGTCCGGGCTAGATTCAAACTCACCAGCACCGGTGTATGTGGCTGACACTCTAGCCACTGAGCTATAGGTGCCAAGCCAAGGCAATAATTTATAAATATATACCTGCAGACTTAACTTGCCCAAGTGCAACTCGTATTTCCTCAAGTGCTCTCCTCCCATGTTCTCAGAGTTCTTAGTGAACCATTTTTTTTTTTTTTTTTTTTTTTAGACAGTCTTACTTGTTGCCCTCGGTAGGCTGGCACTCTACCCAGTGAGCTAGGGGCTTGGCCTTTTTTTTTTTTTTTTTTTTTTGAGACAGTCTCACTTTGTCACCCTAGGTAGAGTGCTGTGGCATTATAGCTCACAGCAACCTCAGACTCTTGGGCTCAAGCAATTCTCTTGTCTCAGCCTCCCAAGTAGCTGGGACTACAGGTGCACACCACAATGTCTGGCTATTTTTAGAGACAAAGTCTCACTCTTGCTCAGGCTGGTCTTGAACCTGTGAGCTCAGGCAATACACCAGCCTGGGCCTCCCAGAGTGCTAGGATTACAGGTGTGAGCCACCATGCCAGTCCCTTAGTGGACCACTCTTTAAACTAGAAACAAAGGAGCCCATTCTTACCTCCTTTTTCTCCACTGTCAGTCTTAGCCTATTGATTCTACCTTTGAAATCACTCCCCAATGTACTCTTTTCTGCAGCCATGGCCTTTCTGTATTTTTCTGTACTCTCGTCTCATATCTCAGCCTTGGAGGTGATGGAGTACACGTACATAGTGGCTAAAACTCAAGCTTGGAGTGGGACTATCTGGTTTAACTCTTGGCTTTAGTAGTTTTTTGCCATATGACCTTTCTAAGCCACAATTTCTCATCTGTATTGTGAGATTAAGTAGGATGGTTTCTTTTAAGATGATGCTATGACCAGCATATAATAAGCACTTAATATACATTGATGTTGTGTGTTGGTCCATCAGTCTGCTGTGGGAGAAATACACCTCTACTCAGCTTCTGTTTCAAGCCCTTCCACTGGGATGGCAGAAACAAAGTGAGCCAGTCTGGGTGTTTGTCCCCTTCTTTGTCCCAAGGTGGAGTCCATGTTGGGCAAGGTATGTGATGTCAAGTCTGATAGGGGAGGTCCATCTGGTCCTCCACCATCTATTTACAAAGGTGTCCACTGACACCTTTCTCTGGCATTCCTATCTGGTGTTTTCAGGCCCAGGGACCAAGCAGAAGAAAAGGACAACTCATTCAGGCACTTCCTTTCTGGCTAGGCAAGGGAATTCCTGCACAGATGTCTAAGGGTATACCTGCCTGGTTCACTGTGTGACTGTTCCTTCTCTGGGTCCTGTACTCCTACGGTTCTTCCCAGGAGGCAGAGAATGGGACCCTCATCACCAGGTGCCACCAAGATCTAGATTCTACTTCCCCCAGCTGGTGAGAGGCAAGGGGAATCCCTTATAGTCTTCAAGGGAACACTCACTCTCTTCAAATCTTCCTTTCCCCAAGCCCTTTTGTCTCAGCTGGAGTCTCTTCTGTTCTTCTGAAGGCTTTAGGTGTGGGCATTTTGCTTTCTGGCCTCTCACGTCTCTCACCCAGGGTATAAGGTTGGTTGCCTGGCTGCTTAAAAGCAGTGTGGGGTAAGGGGAAAGGGAGAAAAACCAAATAGGGGAAGCCTATCAGATATTTTTTTTTTTCTGCGCAATTGTTTTAATTACTTTTATATTAGTTCAGGCCCTTACTGCCTCTCACCTGCATTGGGAGATCGTTCTAAAATATAAACCTGGCTCTGACCTATGCCTAAAATGCTTCTCAGCAGGTGACAGCTCTCCAGAGCCCTCCCAGCTCCGCAGCCTGAGGGTTCTGGCTCTCTTCCTACCTTTCCCTGGTTGAACTATGTTCTCCTCTAAAACTGAACCTAGTTTAATTTCTCCAACTCGCCTCCTTGCTCTTGCACATGCGGGTTCCGCTGACTGGAATGCCTCTCTCCTTCAGTCTGATGGATTCTCCTGCACTTTTCAACCCAGACCAGCTGTTCCCTCCACTGGGACGTCTTCCCTCCGCGGATCACTGGCCTCGGGTTGGCCTGACCACCCATCTATCGCTCCAGCCGGGGCAGCAAGCTCTTCCAGGGATTGCCTGAACGTATGCATCTCTCCTCGCACCCGCTCAGCGCAGAGTACCCCGGGGGACCCGAGTTAGCAGGCCCAGAAACACAGAGGGAGGCCGACAGGAGTCAGCGGGAATGTCCCGGACGCGCCGGGTCCAGCCCCGCGGTCCATCGGCCTCCCCCGCGGCCGGAGACTCCAGCTCCCAGGGCGCTCTGCGGCCACCGGAAGTGCCCGTCCCACGGTGGCGGCAGAGAGGGGCGGTGGCCCAGCGGCGGGAGATTCAAACCTGGAAGGAGGAACATGGAGGGAAGAGGAGTGGGCCCGGGCCGGACGGCCTGTGAGTGCCTGAGGGGTCCCAGAGGGCCTCGGCGGGGGCGCGGCCGGGCGGGGGTCTGTGTCCGGGGAGGCCGGGCTGGGGTCTGTGTCCGGGGAGGCCGGGCTGGGGTCTGTGTCCCGGTAGAGGCCGGGCTGGGGTCTGTGTCCGGGGAGGCCGGGCGGGGGTCTGTGTCCCGGAGGAGGCCGGGCGGGGGTCTGTGTCCTGGGGAGGCCGGGCTGGGGTCTGTGTCCCGGAGGAGGCCGGGCGGGGGTCTGTGTCCCGGAGGAGGCCGGGCGGGGGTCTGTGTC
>CAUYPK010075179.1:0-16611 GCA_963574355.1 Loris lydekkerianus
ATACAGTTAATTAAACGCCTTGTTTTTTCGCCAAAAATTTTTGCCAAAAAAACCCTAACGCGGCAAAATTTTTGGGCCGAAAAAACTCGGCTTATACTCGAGTATTTACGGTATATCAATACAAACATGTTCTTGAGGTGAAGAAGGAGAAGGATATTAAAGTAGCCAATAAATGCACATTCGATGATAAAGAGATGGTTCCTCAACCTGAGATAGTGTCTGGACCCTATGAAGAATCTTCATATGGACCAACTGAGCAATAACAAATGTGTAAGTATTTCTTCCCTATCCATTATGCTAGATCCATATCAAGAAATCATTATACCTTGCATGGGCCCATATGTTTTGTAATATATTTAAAAATTACATTTTTTACATAGATAAGTGCCCCCATAAAACCTATTTTTGAATAACATTGTGTACCTTATTGCTTGCTCTGGAGATTTACCAAAACAAACAAACAAACAAAACAAACAAAAAAACCCTTACATCTTTTTAATAACAGTATTTATTTTTTTAATTAATATTAAATCATAGCTGTGTACATTAATGCGATCATGGGGCACCAAATACATTGGTTTTATAAACAGTTTGACACATTTTCAACCCACTGGTTAATATATCCTTCCTAGCATTTTCTTAGTTATTGTGTTAAGACAATTATCTCATTGCCTCTAAGAACATTTCTTTTTTTCTATTGTTTCAGGTTTATTTGAGGGTACAAAAAATTAGGTTACAATGTTTGCATTTGTTAGGTAGAATTCCTCTTATATTTGTGCCCTGCCCCTAAGAGGGGTGCCATACACCCTAACGTTGTGCCCATTTAGTGGGGGCACACCCTAAAAACATTTCTTGAAGAATTTAGAGAAGGTGATTGTAAGATAAAGCAGTAGGTGAACATTAGAGGAAGAAAAAGAATAGGAGTTGATGAAAGCAACTTTAAGAATTGGAAAAGAGACGAGTTATTGGAGGTAGAGGCAGATAGCAGAACAAGCAGTAAAAATTCAGAAGATGCACAGTAGATGGTAGAAAACCATGGCAATGGAAAGATTATACTGGAGAGTCTGGAGGCTAAGCTGCTGTGACAGAACATTTAGTCTTACCCAGGAGCCCGTGATAGTTTATAGACAGGTCATGCTGCAGAGCTGGTGAGTGGCTCTGCCATTCTTATCATGTGGCTTCTCTCATGAATCTGAAGTAGCTGTTCCAGCTCTTGCCATGTCCTAGGGATGGAGAAGAGACCAGGGTGGTAGTGCATGTCCAACTGCCTTAAGGGTAAAGTCTGTAAGGTCTGTAAGTGGTTCACTCACAACCCATTCAGCTGGAACTTTGAAACATGGCTACAACTAAATGCAAAGAACTCTTGTTTAGCTGGCCAGCCATATGCACAGCTAAGAATCAATTGTTACTGAATAGGAAGGGAAAGTTGACTTAGGGGATAAGTATTCCTCTGTGATATGAATACACAAAGCCAATCAACACTTCAAGCAAAATTATTTGATACGACTGAGACTAGGAAATGAACAGCTGTAGTTATGAATCACTCTTCTAGCTAGAACTCTTTGTCTTTACACAAAGAATCATATGTTTTAGAATTACTGTATAATAGCAAGAGATTATATTCCTCCTTGATCTTTTAAAATGGCACTTCTCTTCTTCCCTTTTCACCACCTTAAACACTTTATTCTTCACGTATACAAAATTCATGCATCCTTTGAGGATTTTCTTCTACCATGGCTTCTTTCTATAATAAAAAGCTTATGTTTTCTTGTCTTCCAGGCTACCTGTTATAACTATTGTTGAAAGTGCCATTTCCTTTTTTATATTATATCTTGTATTGTGTTCAAAAGTTTTCCCAGGCACATAATCTTTGCTTCTTCCTGAATGCTGTAACTTTCCTGAGGACAGAAGCCTTCTCATGCTTCCTTTGAATTTCTTGTAATGTCTTGTTTAGTGCTGAGGAAAGAAAAGTGCTTATTAGATGGTACTAACTTTCCTTTCTTATATAAAAATCGATATGGAAACTTCAGAGAGTTTATACATCAAAAATCCAAGATACCAAAGCTAACCTATCAAACCCAGATAGATGATAAATGCAACAGGTTCAAGGATTCAAGGGAAGGGTGCGGTGGCTCACACCTATAATCCTGGCACGGTGGGAAGCCAAGGTGGGTGGATTACTTGAGCTCAGGAGTTCAAAACCAGCCCGACCAAGAGTGAGACTCTGTCTCTAAAAATAGCTGGGTGTTGTGGTGGGCACCTATAGTCCCAGCTATTTGAGAGGCTGAGGCAAGAGGATCACTTGAGCCCAAGAGCGAGCCCAAGGTTGCTGTAAGCTATGAAGCCACAGCCCTCTACCAAGGGCATGAAAGTGAGGCTCTGTCTTAAAAAGAAGAAAAAAAGAAGAATTCAAAGATCACATGGGGTTCCCTCATCACAGGTATTATTGAAGGAGGATGACTTTTTGTTTACAAATCTTGCTTTTGAGAGAGATTTTACTGTAGTTGCAAAGAGTGTTTTGGTTTTACACCAAGTATGAAACTCTCTGTCTATGGGAGATAATGATAGGTTTTTAGTGCTGAATATAGATTACTCCTATGTATCTAGAATCTAAATAACCAGGAAGTTCAAGCAACTAGCAAAACAAAACAAAATAGAGTAGGTAAAAGGCTTATTTTAAAAAGCAAACTTCCAAAAGATACAGTACTGGCTTTATATCCATCTGTGTATCCATTTATTTTTCTGGACTGAATATATTTGTACTGCTTTCAATTATCATTAATGTACCATTTTTTATAATCAATTTAAAAAACTTTAGATTTTATTAGGGGAATTAATGAGGGATATAATATAAAATTATGAAAATTATGATGGAATAAATATTCTTTGCCATGTTATTATTGAAATGACTTTTTTATTCCTAGAAATTCTTAATTATGCAAGATAAATCGTGCTCATAGTGTTCTTGTTCTTAATACTTAGTTGACATTAAAATCCAGTCTATGATTTAAGTAATTTGGTAGTTATCAAAATAATGAAAAGATATGGGGCAAAGAGATTCCCCAGGTAGATGAACAAATTTCAACTGTACGTGTATTTGTTTGTACAAAATACCCCAGAAACAAAGTAGAATAATGTTTAATTTGCAAAAATTATTTATCTTTGTAAATTTGGGCTACAGATTTCTAATGACCTAATCTTGTTTCTGTTGGGGGAAGATTATTTAAAATTTAAATCTTAAAAATGATTATTTTCACAAGCTATTAAATTTACCTTTAATTTAATGGTACTGATGAAAAGGGGGGAAGTAATATTTGATATATTCAAATTTCCAGCTATGCACCTAATCTTTTAATCCTTATATAGTATTTAATTAAGATGAGCTTGTACATATAGTTACCAATTTTGCATGATTTCTTCCCTGTCTAAAAACCTTAAAAACCAAAACCTTAAAAAACTTCAAAACAATCAAATCCATAAGATTTTGTAAGTCATTCTTATCATTACTATTACCATCAAAGTAAGTCATTGTTATCATACTATTATTTTTATGATTTGCAAGTTTCCTTCTCTTACCCTTTCCTTTTTTAGTGATAAAGTACTTGAAATTAGTCTTATAAACTAAATTCTATGAAAATCATTATATGAGAAAAATATAAGAGGGTTCTTATCTCTAACAAAAGCACTTAATGTAAACTTCTTCTATGTATCCTCAGTGAATCCCCAACAATAACAAAAAATCATTACATGAAATATATTATTATGCTGGTAAATAATGTTTACTGTTTTTGAGAAACCATGAAATTCTAAATTAATTAAAGATGAATTATGAGTGATATTATTTTGTGGCTTAGATAATCCTAAAAAAAAATCAGCTAAATAAATAGATCCTATTGGAAAAACAAATTTTAGAGTTTCTTTGACCCTTACATGATGTGAATCTGATCATTTTTACATGCATTTTTTGCTAAACACTGCTGATTTGAGTTGGAATTTGCTGGAGTATCTATTATTTACTATACCAGATCCAAATTATATACTGTATCATTTTATTACTATGTTCGTTACATTGTTGGAAACAATATAATTTTGTCCTGATGGAATATGAAAAGACTATTTCTTTTCAACTGGGACACATTTAGTTTGGTTTTTATTTTACTGTTGACTTCCAAGAGCACTAAATAATGTCTTTTTGTCAGTTTGTGTATATTCTTACACAAATTTTCATAGTCTGCCACAATATTTTAGTACCACCTAGGGCACTGGACTCTGAAAACTAAAGTGGTTTGCCTTCTGTTACTTTAAAAGATTAATTGGATAGAGCACTGTGGTGGAACTGTGACTCTATTAATCAAATTAAAATTGATATAATCAATTCTGGATTTGAGTTTAGAGAGAGGTGGTATCAGTCAACCAAAATATTGAAGAACAACCCTAATTTTGTTCTTTTAGGTTCAGATGGATCTGGGAGGGTATTATAGCTTTGGTTATAATCCTACCCATGGGTATAGATATTCATAAAGTATAATAAATAAAATTTTACTTTTAATAGAAAGGTAAAATTAATAAAGACACTATTTAAAATAAATAACATTGCCTTTTAACCTTATTTGGCTGCTTTGTGGGGCGTGGGGTACATACATGTTTGTGTTTTCAAGTAAATCCTTCTAAAGCCTAAGATGTGTTGTCTTATATAATGTTTTTATTAGAAATACCAATTATTCAAGAACACAATAGTGAAAAAAAATGAAAAATATAAATAGACATTCTCCAGGGACAAAAAAAAAATAGACTGCATGCAAGCGTTGCATGAGTCACTATCTCCACCTAGTGCTAGCTTTTAAGAAGTAGGATTCCAGAGACCTTACTGATGCTGTAAAGTTCTAATTTATGTTACACACATGTACTGTCATTATAGTTGTGCCTGTTAGTGTCATTACAGTTAAGGGTCTGTCAGCTTTTCATTTATAAAGCAGAACATTAAAAGGTCTATTGCTTTTACATAAAAGCTCATGCTGTGCCAGAACTCTTCAATCTAATGGCCTTTGCTCTATGTGAATGTTTATTAACAGTATAAGTTGAACTTGACCAGCTCATTTTAAAGGCACCCTGATGGGCTGAAGTTACATAGGCACTGCAATCAGAGGATGGAAATTTTTAGAAGTAAACTAAAAAGTGATTTTATATTCATACCTGTGTGCTTATGTAAGTTATGACTACACTATATGCATAGAGTTGTTTTAGTTTTAAATCCTCACACTTCAAGATTAATCTTATCTTCAATACCAAACATTTTGGCCAGAAGAGTATTTAGACTCAACTAAGACTCTTTTATGGCAAGGTACCCTACCTGAGAGGATGGTCAACTAGAGATTCAATTGTCCCCCACCCCTATCTTTGGCATTTTAATTTCAATTTCCCGGTAAACAATAGCCTGGGGAGAAGTTTATATGCTAGGTTTTGTTAGGAAGTGCAAAACCAAGGCAGCAAAAGTAAAAAATGAAAGTGAGGCAGGGAAAGAGGAAAATCAAGGACTAGTTGGAGTATTACAGATTTGGCGGTAATTTCTAAAGCAAACTCACTTGGAACACCTTCCACTTAGGCTTTTAGAACTCACATTAGTGGTTAGGAAGGGAAAAGTATATATTTGCTGATTCCTCTTATCTCTGAATTCTAATTAGTCAAAGTTTGCCCCATGAAAAATTGACTTCCCCTTGCCTCTAGGTTATGTTACTGATCTCTTCTGGAACTTTTAGGAAATCCCTGGGGAAGCCAGAGCTCATGCCCCTTGGGGCACTGTTTCTTCTAAGTCCTGAAGTGGACTAGTTAGCCCTGAGTAATGGAGCCACTTCAGCTCCTAATTCAGCGAGTCTGAAGGAGGCTGTGCCAAAGCCTGGCCATCTTTCTGAAAGCGAATGAAAGAGTTGGTACTTTTCAAGTAGAGAACACGGTAGTGGCCAGGGATCTCCAATGAACATATGAGTAGGGAGGTGGATGGGATGAGTAAATTTGGAGAGGCATATTAACTGGGCCCAGGAAAATCCATCTCTTATGACAGTCTGATCCACTTGTATCTCTAACCATATCCAGATCTCATAGGAGAACAAGATATGCTCAGATCTGTCCCAGGAGGGAAGTAACAGGTTAGTTCTTCAATGTGGTCATCTAACTTGAAACGGACTGTCAATCAAGACTAAATGCCCATTGCTGCAATTGGTCCTAAGATTCTAATTGATAGGCACCAACTCTCTCCTCCTCCATCTATTTTAGATTCCTCTTATTCTTGGCCAGTGCTTTGGCTGGTCTGAGTTACTTTACCCAGAACTTTATCCTTGAGAAGTCTCAAGCCTTAAATTACTTGCCCACATCAGACTGTGACTGCTGCAATTGCTCATTCATTCTTTTCACTGAGCTTAGAAACACTAAGAGTTGCCCCAAAGTAACCTTGGTTTCAGATCTTTGCTTCCTATGTGTAGGAGCGAAATTCAATCCTCATGGTAATCAAGATACATTCTTCTATCAAAAGAGTTAAACCCTTTATTGTCCTGCTGATATGCTGATGTGAAGAAACCAAGGTGGACAGGTAATACTAAAGCTCCCCTAGGTCAGTGGAAACTTATTGTATCCCCTAGCAGAAGTATTTCCACAATGAAAGTCAGTACCCTAACCCAGAAAACCCTAAGGGTTTGGAAGCAGGAGCATAAATTTTTAAGTAGGTCCACTGGAATTGATAGGAAGAAGGGCCAATCCTCCCTCTACAATTGGTTTCTGAACCAACGCCTTCTACCTATTGAGAGTACAACACAATATGTTGCTGGGGTCAGTGTATAAACTGATCCTTTAGAATAGCACCTAATCCTTTCAAGTGTATCCCCAAGCTGGAGTCTTACTTCAGATGTTAAGGCCTTTCTTCTGTTCTATTAGGCCAGCTGCTTCTAGGTGATAACATACAATGTAAGCCAAATAAGTCCTGGGGTTCACTATTCCACTTCCTTTGTTGTAAAATACAGAGCCACATGTAGAATATTGAAACAGTATTCATACCTCAACACCACTCAAAAAAAAAAAATTAATTTCAATGGATAACATTTAAACCTAAGGCATGAAACTATAAGAATTCTAGAAGAAAATGTTGGAAAAATACTTATAGACATTGGTTTATCCAAAGGATTTATGAAGAAAACCCCAAAGGCAATCACAGCAGTGACAAAAATTAATAAATGGGCCCTGGTTAAATTTAAAAGCTTCTGCACAGCCAAGGAAACAATTAAGGGAGTAAATATACAATCTACAGAATAGAAGAAAATCCTTGCATGCTATACATTCAATAAACTTAATCTATAAAGAACTCAAGCAAAGCATCGAGAAAAAAACCCAAACTACCCCAGAAAAAAGTGGGCCAAAGATGTGAACAGAAGCTTTTCAAAAGAATAGCTAATAAATATGAAAAAATACTCAGTGTCTCTAATAATCAGAGAAATACAAATGAAATTTACAGTGAGGTATCACCTAACTCCAGTGAGAATGTCTTTTATCAAAAAAATCCCAAAACAGATGCTGGAGTGGATGTGGAGAGAAAGGAACAATTATATGCTGTTGGTGGGACTGCAAACTATTACAACCTCTATGAAAAGTTGTGTGGAAATACCTCAAATAAACAAAAGTAGGCCTTCCATTTTATCCAGCAATCCCACTATTGGGTATTGACCCAAAGAAAAAAGAAGTCATTTTATCAAAAAGACATGTGCAATTGAATGTTTATTGCAGCACAATTCACAATCACAAGGATGTGGAATCAATCCATGTGCCTATCAAAACATGAGTGGATTAATAAGATGTGGTATATGTACACCATGGATATTACTCCAGTAAAAAATGGCCAGTAAAATATGGTGAACTAATATCTTTTGTAACAGCCTGATACAACTAGAGACCATTCTTCTAAGTTAAGTATCACAAGAATGGGAAAACAAATGCCACATGTACTCACTATTAAATTGGAACTAGTCAACACCTCTGTGCACATCTGGTAGTAAAACTCAAGAGAAAGACAAAAGGTGGGGGGAGAGGAGGGTAAATTCACACCTAATGGGCACAGTGCACACTATCTGGGTGATGGGCACACTTATAACTTTGACCCAAACTGTACAAAAGCAATTCATGCAACCCAAAACATTTGTACTCCTATAATATTCTGAAATTTGAACAAACAAACCAAAAATTAGATGACCAAGTATTTTACTCACAGGTCAGCCTAACAGGACAATTTTTTTTTACTGTCCTTCAGAGTCACACCCAAGTGTAATTATCATGTAGCAGTAGTCCATCTGATCAACGCTAAGATATCCCACTGACCTCTTTCAAAGCTGTGCATTGTGAACCAGGCTTAAATTCTTCTGCCATTTGTCTAATGGTTGTTGAGAAACTGTCTTAAGGTTACAGGAGTAAGTTAAGAGAGAGGTGTTAATGCAAAAGACTCATCCTTTCTGGATTTTCCTGAGCCTGATTCTAAATGTATCACTTCCATGTACAATAAGTGTAGTTGCACTGTCTTATCATATGTCATGAAGAATATTACAACATTCAACCAGCCCAATGGGTGGCTTAGTCTTTATAGTCACTTCATGGTGCATGTTCTAGTTCTTAGTCTCAGAAAAGGCTTTCCAATATAGAGGAAATTATTTTTCAGAAACACAGTTGTTTCTGCTTCAAAGAACATAGTCTTACTCAAGAACCTTGGTCCACACTGTGTATCTCTTATTGGGCTTACCAGAGACCTCACACATTTAGTCTCAAATACCTTCAGTGCCACTGGATCTGCCAGATCAGAAAGATGGAATAATCCTTTGTCAGATGCTGCTGTTAGTTCAGGTATGTCTTAAGATATGACCTTTGGCTTTGGTAAAGTGAAGACCAATTGGAGTTTCATAGGGGAAAATATAACTGGAATTGATTTAAGAGAGAAAAGAAAAAAAGATGAATCTTTTTTTTTTCCATTTCTAATTGTTTTTATTATTAAATCATAGCTGTGTACATTAATGCGATCATGGGGCACCATACGCTGGTTTTATAGACCGTTTGACACATTTTCATCACATTGGTTAACTTAAAGGCATTTGCTATAAAGAGACACAAAGAAATAAGGCAACACCTAGAGGTGGATGTAGAGTGTAGAAAGGACTCTTCTTTTAAATTTTAAGATGTCTGATGCTCTGACATCATCATGCAGATGGACTGACCCAGAAGGGAAGGAAAATCAATTGTGCATCACAAAAGCAAAGTCCAGGATGAGAGAGGATAAGGGTCAGGGGGTACAAATAGAAGTGCTGGCCTTGATCAGACTATAGACAGCTCTGCTGTATCAGGAGGGAAGCATATGGAAACAGAGGCTGGGAGCTTGGTAGATTTGCTGGTACAAGGATGAAGAAAGTCTTTTCTGACCACTTCTATTATCTCAGTGAAATGAGAAGGTCTACATTAGGCATCAAGAAGTGGGCAATGGGGGTGAGAGGTTTGATGAGAAAGAAGGGATGTCCCCCTGAAAAGGTTGGATTCAAGGGGAAGCAGTGAGATGGCCCAGGAGTCGTAAGGGTCTGCTTGAGGTTTGTGATTGTAAATTTAAAACAGTAGTTGTCAAAATTATCAGATATCATGGCACCTTGTAAGTATTTTGTAGACTTATTTACTAACTATAAAATAAAATTCACAGTCAAGATAACCTACCCACTAATATAATGTTTTTTTAAAAATGCCTGATCAATAATAATAATGGTGATATAAGAAAATTAAAGTAAAAGTGATGCACCACAATATAAATTCTCAGCACAGCTACACTAGACATTATTAAGTTTGAGGATACTTGCCCCTATACATAGGATTACCTGAATGTGTGAAGTACAAATACCAAAGGATACTAACTGCGTTCATAGACAAAATATATTATGACAAAAATATTATGAATGATAGTGCTATTAAGGATGTGATTTTTCCAAAAGAATGAACAACAATAAAAAGTAAAGTAAACCTTTCCTCCTTGAGATATTGGAGGGAGTTGAATTTCTAAAAAATTCAGCATAAGTAAAAAAAGAAAGAAAAACTGTGTTTTTGTGAAATATAGTTGTATTTAGACTCAGATCAATAAATTTTTACCTTTTTTTATATATCTAAGTGTTCTCCAAACATCTTTCCAAAAGGAACATATTAATTTACATTCCCACTAGCAGTGTAGAAATGTTCCTTTTTCTCCACATCCACACCAACATCTCTGGTCTTGGGATTTTGTGATATGGGCTAATCTTACTGGGAGTTAGATGGGATCTCAAAGTAGTTTTGATTTGCATTTCTCTGATGATTAAAGATGATGAGCATTTTTTCATATGTCTGTAGGCCGTGAGCCCGTCTTCTTCAGAGAAGTTTCTCTTCAAGTCCCTTGCCCAGCCTGCGATGGGATCACTTTTTCTTTTCTTGCTTATACGTTTGAGTTCCCTGTGGATTCTAGTTATTAAACGTTTGTCAGAGACATAACCTGCAAATAACTTTTCCCATTCTGAGAGCTGTCTGCTTGCTTTACTTACTGTGTTCTTGGCTGTGCAGAAGCTTTTTAGTTTGATTGGGTCCCAGTAGTGGATTTTTGAAGCTGCTTCAATTGCCCAGGGGGTTCCTCCTCATAAAATACTCACCCAGACCTATTTCTTCAAGGGTTTTTCCTGCACTCTCTTCTTGTATTTTTATAGTTTCATGTCTTAAGTTTAAATGTTTAATCCAGTGAGAGTCTATCTTAGTTAATGGTGAAAGGTGTGGGTCCAGTTTCAGTCTTCTCCAGGATGCCACCCAGTTCACCCAGCACCATTTGTTAAATAGGAGATCTTTTCCCCACTGAATGTTTTTAATTGGCTTGTCAAAGATCAAATAACGGTAAGTAGCTGGATTCATCTCTTGGTTCTCTATTCTGTTCCATGCATCTACCTCTCTGTTTTTGTGCCAGTACCAAGCTGTTTTGATCACTATTGATTTATAGTATAATCTGAGGTCTGGTAGCATGATTCCTCCTGATTTGTTTTTATTTCTGAGTAATGTCTTGGCTATTCGAGGTTTTTTCTGATTCCATATAAAATGAAGTATTATTTTTTCAAGATCTTTAAAGTATGACAGTGGAGCTAAAAATAGACCTGTCATTCAATCCTATAATTTCTCTACTAGGTATATACCCAGAAGACCAAAAATCACATTATAACAAAGATATTTGTACTAGAATGTTTATTGCAGCCCAATTCATAATTGGTAAGTCATGGAAAAAGCCCAAGTGCCCATCGATCCACGAATGGATTAATAAATTGTGGTATATGTACACCATGGAATATTATGCAGCCTTAAAGAAAGATGGAGACTTTACCTCTTTCATGTTTACATGAATGGAACTGGAATATATTCTTCTTAGTAAAGTATCTCAAGGAAGAAAAAGTATCCAATGTACTCAGCCGTACTATGAAACTAATTTATGGCTTTCATATGAAAGGTATAACCCAGTTATAACCTAAGAATATGGGGAAGGGAGAGAGGGAGGGAAGGGGAGAGGATGGGCGGAGGGAGGGTGATTGGTGGATCACACCTACAGTGCATCTTACAAGGGTATGTGTCAAACTTACTAAATGTAGAACACATTAATTAAGAAAATGCCAGGAAAGCTATGTTAACCAGTCTGATGAAAATATGTCAAATGGTATATAAAACCAGTGTGTGGTGTCCCATGTTTGCATTAATGTACACAGCTGTGATTTAATAATAAAAATAAATAAATAAATAAATTTTTACCTACATGAATGCTCAGAGGGAAATTTGAAAGTCCATGTGATGCATGATAAACTTTCCCATACTTTGAAGGATTTTTGGTATTCTTGGTCACCAGCCAGTTAAATGTTAGGAGTGTCTTCTAATTATCATGACAACCAAAAAAGTTCTTAAATTCTCAAAATACATCCATGCTACCTCCTACCCTCATTGTGCTCTGTTGACTTACAATGATTTCATTTATGTGAGAACACATGAGAAGTGATTGGAGAATACATTCTTTGTGTGTTTTTCCCCAACCACTGTTGAGTTACAGGTTTTGAATAGGTAGAGCACTGGACTTAACCAGCAGTGGTTTATATTTTTCCAAGTGTGTACAAAGAAGGAAGAAGGGGCAAAGGGTTGAGACTTAGGGCAAGAGAGTGGCTGTAATGCTGGATCATGGATCTTAGCTAAGTACAAAGAGAACAATTGACCTGGCTACAGAGTATGAAAAGGTGATAGATGCAATAGCCTGGAGCTCCTAGTGGAGTTGAGGAATTGTTAGAGTAGGGATACATAAATACATGAACTAGAAAACAAGGAGGCAGTGGTGAGAGGTGGAGCTTTTGAAATTGTGATTTTAGAAGTGGTACAGTTATCTGTTATGACCAATTTCAGGTTATGTCCTTGGGAAAGGTAGGCTGAATCTAAAAAGGGATTAAGATCACTGAAGGCACTGAGGGGTCAGAATCTACTTAGATATTGAAAAGATGTTGAGTGATTATAGGAGCAAAGGAGGACAGAACAAAAGTAGACAAGAATGATAAACTCTTCAATAAATGAGAAGGGAGGATAGAGGAGAACTGATCAGAATGCAACAGGAGAGGGTGAGAGGTATTATGGTCTATTGATATCTTCTTCAAGGTAACTGGGGATCTTTGGAAATGAATGGAGTAACAATAATGTAAAAGTAGTCATAAGGAGCAGAAAGGGAACTTTTTCACCTCTGGACCTAGAAGAACTTTGCATGTAGGTGATAAAATATAGCAAGAGAAGTTTTAAAAGAAGCAGATCCTTGGAGATAACCAGGTCTTCAGAACAATAAAATAAAATTGATATGACCTAAATATGTGTGTTCTGTCACTTTTTGCCTGCAATAGCAGTCACCTTCTGAAGTTGTTCACTACTACTCCAATAGCTCAAATATGTCATCTGAATGAATGAACTCTCCATTTTTCTTTAGATTTTATTTGGGGTTATTGAGTATTTATTGTCTTGCTTGTAGCTAATGCTCTAGGACAGCGGTTTTCAACCTGTGGGTCTCGACCCACAGGAACTATATTCAAGGGCCGCGGCATTAGGAAGGTTGAGAACCACTGCTCTAGGAGCATCTAATGGAGTTGAGGAATTGTTGGAGCTGGAAACATAAATACATGAACTAGAAAAAAGGGAGGCAGTGGTGAGAGGGTGGGGGTTGAGGAGATGTTGTGAGAAAACAAGACATATTAAAAAAATTACTGCATTCCACAACTACCTTGCCTCTCAGAGCACTCAACTTGGTTCTTCCTGGTTCTGTGCTGGTAAGAAACAGGTTTTTCTGCCCCCAACACTCCTGGTATTCTGGTTCCATGAAATTCCAGCCAGCTTCTGGGAAACTTTATCATTGATCATAAAGTTTAGTACTGTGGATGTTTCTGATGGGGCTGGGGTAATTTCAGAAAACTTTTAGGTTCAGGTGACCATCATGTGTGTTACAAAATTATAGGTGGTACACTGCTTCTGTATTCTCATTCACTAATCTGTGATGTATTACTCTAATAAATGTTCATCATTTCATTTCTAGGATCTGCATTTCTTAGCTACTGTGATTATATTCTTGCCAATGTTCAATTTTATTAGCTAATTGTGATTTAGGAATTTTACATCTTTAATTATAAGTAAGATTACTATATTTCTTCTTAGATCACTAGTGACTTAATTTGTTATGAACGTTATTTCTCCTTCATGGGATGAATTAACTAGTTTTCTACATCTTTATGGTTTTATTTTATATAGCATGAAAATTACGTCCCATGCCCTGCAAGGTGACATGAGCAGGAGCATGTTTTCTGTTTCCTATTTTCTATGCCAAATCTTTAAGTCTTTTCTTCCCAAGAAATTTATTTATTCTTCAGAATTTTTATATTTGTTAATACTATTACTTTTAATATTTTCTATATTAAATACTTAGCTCAATTTTTCTGTTTTGTTTGTTGTATTTTTATTCATCTAGATTTATTTGCAAGACATTTGCTATTATGTTTTTTATTTCAAGAACATTTCTTTGAAACATTCTAAGGTTCTATTTTCTAAATCACTTCTATTAGAATCTTTATTATTTCTCCTCCACCTATTTTCCACAGGAAAATTTTATATACATTTTAAAATAAATTATTAAGTTGAATGCTTTATTAATTTCCATAGCTCTTAATAAATTAGTACTTTTTAATATTATAAATTTACCTTTGAGTATAATTCTATATATACCTGGTAGTTTTTTAAGTATGTTATTTTCATTGCTTATGAAATATCTACTGATCACATTATTTCCCTCCCCTGTTTGAGATAATAGAAGTTTGGGAGAGAAAAATATGTGTGTGTTTAATTATGTGGTTGAAATTATGAAATTTAAACTTTCATTTATCTCTAATTTGATTCTATCATTTGGCACAATATGTGGCTTCTTCAATTTTTATTTTAAAACTGTATTAAAGTTTACTGTGTGAATACGTGGCAAATATTACAAATATTCCATGAACTTTTGAGAAAGATATTTTCTGTTAGCAAGCTACACTACATGTATTGATTATATAAGTTATATTGTATGTCCTTATTTATTACTTAAAAAATTAACTGATAGTTTATAATCTATTAGTCATGTAATAATGTCTCTCATAATAATTGTATGTCATTTTCTTTTTGAATGTCTAAATTTAGTTTTGCTTTTTTACATTACTATTGTCATTTGTCATTGTTACTATAAAATGACTTTTATTCTACTTTACTTTTTGTCTCAAATTCTACTGTCTAGTATAACACTGCCAATGTTGCCTTAATTTAAGCATATTTTCCTGACTTAAGTCTTTATTCTTTTATTTGTTAGTTACTTTCATGTGTGTCTCTTATAAATAGCACATCAGATTTGGGTTTTTAATTCAAACTAGGTTTTTGCCTAGTCCATAGCAAGTACTCAATGAATAATGAATATTTAAAAGTGATATTTAACCTTGCTTAATTCCTTTTATCTTTTGTTTTATTTTAGGTGGGCCATAAAACATGAAGGGACCAGTAAGCCAGACCAGTGGAAACATTCCAGAGTTGAAAATCCTCTATGGAACAAGCTTACCTACATGTGGCCAGTCCTTCCCAGTGGCCAACTAAATGAGGTTGTGTTTTTTAGTATAACAAGTGGCTGTTGAGACTTACTTTCAGGTCCAGTATGTTTTCATGTTTCTGAAAACTTCCATGGAGCTTTTGAATTGTGATTGTTGGTGCAAGAGATCAATCCTGCTAATTCTTTTGTTTCATCAATTTATTAGAAAGATGTGATTAAGTCTTCCATTATGGAGACAAATTTATCTATTTCTTCTTGAAGTCTATCAAATTTTACTTTATATATTTTGAAATTTGATTCATAGGTATGTGAATGTTCAAAATACTGTATCTCCCTGGTAAACTGAAACTTTTTATCATTATGTAGAAACCCTAACTCTTGTAAAAGTCAAATACTAACAGCAACATCCTAATTTTCCCTTGGTTATTATTAGCCTTGAATTTCTTTTTTCCATCCTTTTAGTTTTTGTATATTCTTTTGTTTTAGAAGCGTCCCCAATAAGCAGCTAATATAGTTAAGTTAAAAAAGAATGTCTAACAATATTTGTCTCTAACCTAAAGTATTTGGTCTCTTCTATTTATTGTAATTATGACTATACACTGTATTTAGATTATTATTTATATTTGCTTTGAATTTTCTGTTTCTTTTCCCCTCATTCTTGTATTCTTCTAGATTGATTTTTTTTTCTCGTTATATTTTTCTCATCTGCTAGTTGGAAATTATACCCTCTCTTTCCATTCTTTTTTTGTTGTTATCCTGAATGTTTTACTTTTCATGTGTAAATGATAAAAATTTAAAGTTAAATATATTTACTCTTCTCTCCAATAATGAAGAAGATTAGAAACTTTTAACTTGAATCATGATTTTGATTTATTTGCTATTATTGTTGTGGATTTTAATTTTATTATTTAAAAAATTTCCATAAGATATCAACATTATTGTGTACACATACGTTGTATTAGATTATCCATATGTATTAGACTTACTTCAAAGGTGACATTCTTCTTGTTATAATTCCTTCTCATGTCTCAGTCCTTCTACCTGGGACTACCTTCTTTCTACCTGGTACATCCTTATTTTACTTATTGAAGGCAAACTCTTTCAGTTTTTACCTATATGAGAATGTCATTATTTTTCCCTCATTCATGTAAGGCACTTTCACTTAACAAACTAAAGATATCGTATATACTCTAGTATAAGCCGAGTTTTTTCGGCACAAAATTTGTGCCGAAAAACCCGAACTCGGCTTATACTCGGGTCATACAGGTTATTTGATTCGGTGCGCGTGCACCTAATCAAATGCACATAGTCTCCAGTCGTCTTCTGCGGTCTGCTTGAGGGGGCGGTGCTTCAGCTCAGTCCACAAGTCCCGGCTGAGCTGAAGAGGTAGGCGGCTGAACTGAACTGTATTCCACTGAACTATTTAACCCACAATATTTAATGGCACTTTAACCTTTGTGATTTAGCTT
>CAUYPK010075180.1:0-11185 GCA_963574355.1 Loris lydekkerianus
TTAGAGTGGGTACAGGCAATTGCACTAATGTACACAGCTATGATTTAACAATAAATAAATTTTAAAAAAAAAGAAGTTGCCACATTCTAATTGCTCATCATAACTTCTGATCAAATTTATGCATTGTGGGCATGCAGAAAGTGGTCATTGGTTAAAAATTTCATGTTTCATGGGAAAATCAATTGTTCAAAAACATAATTGGTAGACACAGTTTTCCCTACCATGTAAACTATATATAAATGAAAATGATCGTCACCCAGTTCTAAAAGTGCACAGTAGCACCCCAAAACTCAGTGAATCTTGCCAGACTGGCTTCTCTCATTCCATCTCACCCATTATAATATGGAATCAAAAGTAGACTCAGCGAAGAAAAGAACTTCCTTTATTCTTATGATAGTATTCTCAAACAAACAAAAAGCACAACAGGACTACTGCTGCCTTGTTTTTCCAAAGCACCCCCCTATCTGGGGTCATTCTCTCCTTCCTCTGTCTCGCCCTTCTTTCTCTTTCAGCAGCTCAGATTAAGTACACATAATGTGATCAACCATGGCCGTGGGATAGGGAGGTACAGTAACAAACTCCAAGGTAACCTCCAAGATTCCTCACCTTCTAGGATTCACACCCTTGTGTGATTGCTTCTCCTTGAGTGTTGGCAAGAACCATGACTTACTTCCAACCAATAGAATATGTTGAAAGTGATGGAAATGTGCCTTCCATGACTATGTTACATTATAGTAATAAGACTTCATCTTGCTAACAGTCTCCTGAGAGACCCTCCTTTCTGACTGAATGAAATAAGCAGCAATGTTGGAGATGTTCATATGGCAAGGTACTGCACAGTTAAGAGTGGAGGTCAGTCTCTAGCCAACAACAATCACAAATTTAAGCTACAGTCTCAAGTAACTGAGTGCTGTCAACAACCACACAACTGAGGGGCTGGACCCTTCCCCAGTCGAGCCTCCAGATGGAAACCCAGCTCTGGCTGATATCTTGATTATGGTCTCATGAGATTCTAGGCAAGAAAATAACAACAACAGCAACTAAATTCTGTCTAGACCCCTGATCCACAGAACCCACAAGCTAATAAATGTGAATTGTTTTACAACTCTCCATTTGTGGTCATTTGTTATGCAGCAATAGAAAACTAATACAGAAAGACTTTCTTAATAAGCATTTCTTCATGTCCTTAAATTCCTCCTATTAACACAGAGCCTTCCAGAAACAAGGACACTTCCCTCAGCTCTGAACCCAGTGAAATGAGAAGTTGTGGAACCACAATTCTGTCCAAGCGGCCCTAGATTTATGAATGGCTCTTAGTCCCATTAGGTTGCAGGAAGGAGCTGGAGTGTCTCTGTTCGTGTTTAGAAGTCCATTTGTTTCCATTCCTTGTCAGCAGTTTGCATAAGTGAGTGTTTTTATTTCTTGTGAGAGAGGAGGGATAACGCCCGAGTCACCCCAGCAGTGGAAGATTTGTCAAATAAAGCTTTTAATAATGGAGCTGTTTGACAGTTTTATAGTTCTTCAACTTCCCGGCCATTTGAAGGTGGTAGGTTTTCAATAAAAATTAAGTCCTTTTCCAAGAGAAACTCGGTCCCCTGTTATTTTAAAACAACTAGTCCAGGGTGCACTGAAGCACCTTAATTCCACTAGCGAAAGTAAATCTCCCTCCTTTTCCATATTAATAACTTGGGCAATCCATCAGCCTGAGACGGACTGTGAGCTTTTTGCACTAGTATATCCAGGTGGCCTGATGAACCACATCCGTAACCAGAGTTGCTGGGTGATCATTAGGCTATTCCTGAAAATAAATGACCTGACTTTCTCTGCAGCTTACTTAAGTACACCAGGGAGGGGCCAGCAGCCTGGACTTCATTCTTTAATTTCCTTGGATTCTTCCAAGGTTCTCTTGGGTCAAATGCTTCTGACATTAGGCTACTGGAAGGAAGTAGCACATTGGAAAGGACCCAGAATTTGGAGTCAGAAGGCCTTGGTTCTAAGTGAGCTTCATCACCCCCATTTGCATGACCATGGGGTTTGTCGCATGACTTCTCATATTTTTAGTGTCTCCATTTGTCAACAGAAGGGTGGCAAAAGGAAGCTAAAAGCATGGGCTTAGCAGTCAAAATTCTGAGGTTCTACCTCCATAATCTACCACAAGGACCAGGGGTATATATTTAGTCCCTCTGTGCATCAATTCTCTCATATGCCATATGTTTCATGCAGCCCTTAAAGTCTCATAAAGATTCATCTCTATAAAGTAGTTGGTTAAGTTTTCTTGGTTCTACTAAGTGGTCATTGAATGCTGGTTATTTTATTATTGTTACTCTTTATTTTAATTGGGTATGTCATTACCATAACAGTAAAGAAATTTATATTAAGTCCTGAAATCAGAAATTCATATCAAGTGTAGAGTCCTTGTTTTGCCAAGACCCTTTCCCTCTGCTCCTGCCAGAGAAAGTGTCCAGCATTCAATGGGTTCAGTGTGGGGCTCAGGGTCTCCATACACTATCAATGCCATTGTAGCTGGCATCTCTGAATGTCAAATGCTGCTCCAGATCCAGGAGAATCAGCCAAAGGCACTGAAGATGAAAATTCAGAGGTGTAAGCTCTGTGTATAATTGGGGTTGTTTTGCAATGTGCTGCTACTACTTTAATTTTTTTGTTTAAGAGAGAGGGTCTTGCTCCATTGCCTAGCTCCCTGGAGTGCTGTGATGTGTGTGATCATAGATCACTGCAGCCTCAAACTCCTGGTCTCAAGTGATTCTCCTGCCTCAGCCTCCCAAAGTCCTGGGATTGCAGGAGTAAGCCACTGCATGTGGCCACTACTTTGATTTAAAATGTACTTTCGTGCACTGCTGGTGGAGCTGCCAACTAATACAACCTTTTTGGAAGGCAGTGTGGTGAACCCTCAAAGAACTTGAGCTAGACCTCCCATTTGATCCTGCAATCCCATTGCTGGGCATCTACCCAGAAGAAAAAAAAATCCTTTTACTACAAGGACTCTTGTCCTAGACTGTTTATTGCAACTCAATTTACAATCCCCCAAATGTGGAAACAGCCTCAATGCCCACCAACCCAGGAATGGATTAACAAGCTGTGGTATATGTATACCACGGAATACTATTCAGCCACTAAAAAAAATGGAGACTTTACATCCTTTGAATTAACCTGGATGGATGTGGAATACATTCTTCTTAGTAAAGCATCACAAGAATGGAGAAATAAGAATCCTATATACTCAATTCTGATATGAGGACAATTAAGGTCCTAGTACACAGTGGGAGGTGGAGAACGGAGAGAACTGAGAAAGGGAAGGAGAGAGGGGATGGGGGATCAAGGGATGTGGTGCACATTTTGAGGGTGGGACACAAATATAAGAGGGTCCTTATCTAACAAAAGCACTCAATGTAACCTGGTTCTGTGTACCCTTAATGAATCCCCAAAAATAAAAAGAAGAAAGAAAAAAAATAAAAGTAAAATGTACTATTGTTATTAAAGCAAAAACAAATGATATAAAGAATATCAACTTAAAAGAGCTGAAGGGGCACTGATTGTCTGGAGGGCTGGACTTTCAAGTGCATCTTCCACCAAGCCTGAGCTGTTCCTTATCCTCTAGGATGCAGAGCCATCAGGGACCACACAGCAGCTCCACAAACCCAGCTTCTAGGAAGCAAATGCTGTATGCCTGATTCTTCTCCTTTCTAAAATCTCAAAGGCACCACCCACCACAGGCTCTGTAGCCTCTCCTGACTCCCACTCTTCTTTGTGGAAGCACCAAAACCCATCCTTAATAGGCATCCAGGGGCCCAGAATCCACCAGAGATAACATCCAGCCCCAGTGGATGAAATTATGCAAGCCCCAGGCCCACTCCAAGTAGCACTTTTCTCCCTACAGTGTACTGTCCTAAGAACTTCTTTCTTCTCATGGAATAAACGTGAAGCCATGGGTCTTATGACACAATCAATCCACTGTGTCCTAAGAGCATGTAGAACCCCCAATTGATTCCCCATTCATTGCCAAGTGCACATGTTACAGGTGTGAATTGTCATCATGATATTAATCCTCTTCATCATCTCCATCCTCACAAGAAATCACTCTCTTTAAGAAGTCAGAAATTAGAGGGAAGAACGAGATTAGGGTCTTTGTGTGTGCCACACCTTTTGGGGGCAAGACACAATTGTAAGAGGGATTTTACCTAAACAATGCAATCAGTGTAACCTGGTTTCTCATACCCTCAATGAATCCCCAACAATAAAAAGAAAAGAAAGAAAAAGAAGTCAGAAATTGGCCAGGCCTGTGGCTCACACCTGTAATCCTAGCACTCTGGGAGGCCAAGGTGTGGGGATCACCTGAGCTCAGGAGTTCAAGAACAGCCTCAGCAAGAGAAAGATCCCCATCTCTACTAAAAATAGAAAAATTAGCCAGGCATTGTGGTGAATGACTGTTCACCAGGAGGATCTCTTGAGCCTGAGAGTTTGAGGTTGCTGTGAGCTAGGCTGAGGCCATGGCACTCCAGCCTGGGGGAACAGAGTGAAGCTCTGTCTCAAAAAAAAAAAAAAAAAGAAAGAAAAGAAAAGAAAAGCAAAAGAAAAATCAGAAATCTCACCCCTACCCACAGATCCCTCTAAGTGAGTACCAAGCAGCCTCTTATTTTCTCCATTCCTAGCCATTGTCTTACCAGGTCAAAAATGAAGAATACCTACAGTTTGCATTATCATAAAATAATTTTTAAATTAAGCTCCTGATTTGCAGGCATTCTTTGAAACACAGTAGCCCTTTTCCCTATTTTTCCTACTTCAGTCACATGCTGCTCCTGCACACTCAGTGGAGAACCACCTCCACTGTCTGCAGAGTTCACTCCACCCAGGCTCTGTCCTGGCAGGGGAACCTGCTTGGAGGAATGTGCCTCCATTATGATCACCCTCTGTCATTCCTTCCTGAAATTTAATTGGATTGTTCTCTCTCCTTTGTTCATCAAAATCACATCGTAAAACTCTCCCTCACTCCTATCCCTGTGCAATCACTTTACATCAGCACTGGTCCAAAGGGCAACATGATAAGGCTTGATAGAAAAGGGGCTTCTCCATTATGCCACGCAGGAAATAAATAGTTGACTTGAAACCAAGTCTTTTTTTAGGAAATAGATTAATTAGTACAACTACCTGGAGGGGAAGTGAAAGGGGGTCTCCAACTTCCTATTCATCCATTGTTTTCACAAAGGAATCCCATCCCTGGAATTGTTTTAGGATTCTAGCATGGTCAAGTTTCATAAAGTGTAGTCCACAAACTGCCTAAATCAGAAAATCTGGCATGCCTAGGAAAGTCCTATACCCAAACTCAACTCTCCATTTGTCTGCCTCTTTGAGTGTTTGGGAACATTCAAAAGCTCTGGTGGATCAAACCAGAGAGTCTATACTTTTAAGGTGAAGGCAACAGTCCTCCAATTTTAGTGTGAACAGTTAAGATGCTGAGAGGAGGAGAAGAAGTTGTCTCTCATTTAATTTACTGGATGAAAGAAAAAAGAGGAGAGGAAGTCAATAACTTACTGGGACATCTTAAGCAACTGGAAAAGGAAGAACATTCCAACCCCAAACCCAGCAGAAGAAAAGAAATAACTAAAATTAGAGCACAATTAAATGAAATCAAAAACAAAAGAATTATTCAAAAGATCAATGAATCAAAAAATTGGTTTTTAAAAAAAATTAATAAAATTGATAAACTTTGGGGGATTCTGGGAAGATGGCTGACTGGTAGCAACCCTCGGCAGAGGCTCCTGAGCAGAGGAAGAAAAACTGGAAAGAATCAGACTGTATGAAGCCAAAGATGGGGAGTTGAGCCAAGAAAGAAGTGTGGGAAGCTGTAACTCCAAGGAAGAGCATTCACAAAAACATATTACAGGTACAAATTCTATTGACTAGTTACTAGTCAATAGTGGCAGGGGTGGCGAACACGCGGCTAGAGCCGCATGTGGCTCCCAGCCAAAATGAATTTCAGCTCTTTGCCTCTTATCATTATTTTGTATACTGTGGCTCTTTGCCAAGTTTGGATTTTGTTATGCTGCTTCTGAGGAGGGACCTCTGAGGAGCGATCTCCGAGTGCGTAGTCGAACTTGTTCGCCACCCCTGGACTAGTGGATGGGAGACCCCTCCCCCAAGCAGGAGGCCTGCTGCAGGCTATCTGTGAATGATCAGGGAACAAAAGACCTCTCATTTTACCTTGCTGAAGAGAGACGCTAAACTCCAGGTCTCTTTCTCCAGGGAGGTCCCACTTATGAGCCTAGACACCATCCTGCCAGGCATAAAATTGAACAGATTTTTTCCCCACAAGTCCAAACTGCCAGTCCACCCTTTCCCCATCATATGACACCCTGAAGTTCTGCTCCCCACAAAGCACAGAGTGTTTGGTCTTGTCCTGAAAGATCTGGGCATAGTGTGAACCACCAACCATGAGGATGGAATCTGTGACTAATGGGGACAAAAGAGGGTGTGGGAAGAAAGGGACACTCGGTGGGAGGAGAAGCAGTCCCCTGGTTATGACTATGCCCAGCCAGTCGTGGTGTTGACCCTCGGTTTGGTCTGTGTCTGATGAGATGGGGTGCAGAATCCCCAGCTCTGATGTCACCCACAGTGGGAAAGTAGTTGCCCCATATGGACTGAGTTTAGCAGACAGGGCTAGTCCCCAGCCCCTGCTGGGCCAACCAAGACCTGAGGTCTAGGACATGGTCCCCTGTCTCCAGAGGGGCTGGTAAGCAGAGGCTTACTGGGTGAGGACTGAGACCTGTGGGTAGAGTGCAGTCCCCTGACTCTAACAGAGACTATAAACAGAGGCTTGCCATGCAGTGGACTGAGACTGGTAGGCAGGAGTGTGGTCTCCTGACTCCAACTGATCTGGCAATTAGAGGCTATCTGGATGTGGACTGAGACAGGCAGGTGGGGGCATGGTCCCCTCATTCCAACTGGTCTGGCAAGCAGAGGCTAGCTGGGTGTGGACTGAGACCAGTGAGGAGAGGCAGGGCCCCTGGCTCCAACTGGGCCTGTAAGCAAAGAAGCAGACAACAGTGTGGACCAAGCATGGTGGTTGAAAGTGTGGATCCCTGGCTCCAATTGTGCTGTTGGAGATCCTTGAATCCCTTTCTGTTGAGCAGGGTTTGCACTGCCTGATTCAATTTAATTGGAACCCATGTCTGCACTGCCTGAGACAATTTAATTGGAACCCACTCGGGGACATTCTGAGGTTGACCTTCAAAGTTCTATAGCAGAAAAGAACTGAAGGGTGGGGGCTGGGCACTGCAGCTGTTTGTATCTCTTCAAAGTTGAGATTTAAACCTAATAATGTGATTTCTTAGGATAGGGTAGAGGTTGGCTGATATCAAAATAGAATTAGCTTGCACTATCTCACCAAGTAGGTCCTCAGAATCGCTAACCAAAACTCTGAGGTTTTAGGAGATAAGCCACAATTTAAAAGCCGAGTGCTTTGGTAAGGGGTTATCTCTACTACCTAGAAACCCCAATTCAATATCACCCTACCAGTTCTAATAAGCAAATGGTAGAAAATAAATATGGTGCAGACCCAATGTAAAAACTCTGGCAACATGAATAACCAGAGTAGATCAACACCCCCTCCCCCAGCCCAAGAAATGACAAAGGAGATACAACTGAAGATGCTATGCATAAACAAATGGCAGCAATGTCAGAAACTGAATTCAGAATATGGATTGAAAATAAGATAGATAGAATGGAAGAAAAGATGTAAATTGAATTCCAAAGAGTAGTTCTAAAGTTGTCTCAAGAAATTAATGAATTCAAAGTCCAAGTCACCAAAGATATAGACATAACAAGAAAAGAGATAGCAGAGCTCAAGGAAACAAAAAAGTTAGTTGAGGAGCTCCAAAATACAGTAGAATCCCTCAGTAATAGAGTTGACCCGGCAAAAGAAAGGATCTCTGAAACTGAGGACAAAGCTTTTGAACGTTTCCAAACACTCAAAGAGGCAGACAAATGGAGAGCAAAAACTGATCATTCCCTGAAAGAGCAGTGAAATCACTCCAAAAGATCAAACATTCATCTTATAGGAAATCCCAAAGAAAAACGAGATGGTCCTAAAGTTACAGATGCTCTACTCTAAGAGATTTTGGAAGAGAATTTCCCAAACATTGCAAGAGATACAGAACTTCAGATAGCAGACAGTTTAAGAACCCCAGCAAGATTCAATCCAAATAAAGGATCTCCTAGACACATTGGGATTAACTTTGCCAAAGCTAAAATGAAGAAGAAAATTCTACAAGCAGCCAGATGTAAGAAAAGCATCATCTACAAATGGAGAAATATCAGAATAACTGCAGATCTCTCAGCCAAAACGTTTCAAGCCAGAAGAAGACAGCCATCAACCTTCAATTTCTTAAAACAAAACAACTTCCAGTCCATAATCCTCTACTCAGCTAAACTGAGTTTCATTTGCAATAGAGAAATCAAATACTTTAATGACATAGATATGTTAAAGAAATTTGCCATAACTAAACCAGCTCTCCTGGATATTCTCAGACCCATCCTTCACAATGACCAGTGCAATCCTCTACCTCCAAAGTAAACTCACCCAGAAATTCTTTGAACAAAACCCAACTTCCACAGTGCTGAAAGGATTAAAATTGTCCACAGGACATCCAAAAATCATGACACTGAAAACACAACCAGGTTTATCAATTCTCTCAATTAATGTGAACAGTTTAAATTGTCCTGTAATGAGGCACAGGCTGGCTGACTGGATACATAAACTCAGACCAGATATCTGCTGTATACAGGAATCTCACTTTACCTTAAAGGATAAAAATGGACTCAGGGTGAAAGGATGAACTTGTATAATACAGGCAAATGGAAACCAGAGAAAATCATGGGTTGCAATTTTAGTAGCAGATATAATTGTCTTTCAATCAACAAAAATAAAGAAAGATAAGGAAGGTCATGACGTATTTGTCAAGGGATGCACCCAACATGAAGAGATTTCATTAATTAACATTTATGCACCCTACCAGAATGCTCCTCAATTCACAAAACAGACCCTAATAGATACGAGCAACTTGATATCTTCCTGCACTATAATAGGTGAAGATTTTAACACTCCTTTGACAGTTTGGGATAGATCCTCCAAGAAGAAACTAAACAAAGAAATGTTAGACTTAAACCTGGCCCAAGAACAAATGGACTTTACAGAACTATACAGAACATTTCACCCTAATAAAACTGAATATACATTCTTCTCATCAGCACATGGGTCATCCTCCAAAATAGATCATATCCTAGGACACAAGTCTAACCTTAGTAAATTTTAAAGTGTAGAAATTATTCCTTGTATCTTCTCAGACCACCATGGAATAAAAGTTGAACTCAACAGCAACAGGAATCTTCATAGTCAAACAAAGTCATGGAAACTAAATAATCTTAGACTGAGTGATAACTGGGTCAAAGACAAGATTAAGAAGAAAATCACCAAATTTTTGGAACAAAATGATAATGAAGACACAAATTATCAAAACCTGTGGGATACTACAGAGGGAAATTTATAGCATTGGAAGCCTTCATCAAGAAAACAGAGAGGACAACTTAATGGATCATCTCAAGCAACAGGAAAAGAAAGAACATTCCAAACCCAAACCCAGCAGAAGGAAAGAAATAACCAAAACTAGGGCAGAATTAAATGAAACCGAAAACAAAAAAATCATCCAGAAGGTGAACAAAACAAAAGTTGGTTTTTTGAAAATATTAACAAAATTGATAAACCTTTGGCCAACCTAACCAGAAATAGAAAAGTAAAATCTCTTATATGATCTATCAGAAATTATAAAAAAAAAAAAAAAAAAAAAATGGACACTTCAGAAATTTAAAAAATCCTCAATGATTACTACAAAAATCTCTATTCACAGAAATATGAATATCTGAAGGAAATGAACCAATACCTTGAAGCAAATCACCTTCTTAGACTCAACCAGAAAGAATTAGAAATCTTTAATAGACCTATATCAATCACTGAAATAGAATCAACAGTATGAAATCTCCCAAAAAAGAAAAGTCTGGGACCAGAAGGTTTCACATCCAAATTCTATCAAATCTTTCAAGAGGAACTAGTACCTATATTATACATCATTTTCCAAAGCATAGAAAAATAAGAAATACTTCCCAATACATTCTGTGAAGCAAATATTACCCTGATACCCAAACCAGGAAAGAATCCAACAGAAAAAGAAAATTATAGACCAATATCATTAATGAATATCAATGCAAAAATATTCAATAAGGTCTTAGCAAACAGAATTCAACAACATATCAAAAAAAAAAAAATTATACACCGTGATCAAGTGGGGTTTTATTCCAGGGTTAGGGGGTTGGTTCAACATACACAAACCTATAAAGATAATTCATCACATCAATAAATGTTTTATTAAAAAGAGACCATATGATCCCCTCAACTGATGCAGAAAAAGCCTTTGATAATATCCAGCATCCTTTCATGATTAGAATACTTAAGAAAATAGGCATAGAAGAGACATTTCTTAAACTAATAGAGGTCATCTACAGTAAACCCACAGCCAATATTATATTGAATGGTGTAAAATTGAAAACATTTCCACTCAGATAAGGAATGAGGCAAGGATGTCCACGATCTCCACTGCTGTTCAACATAGTAATGGAAGTCTTAGACATGGCAATCATGTAAGAGAAGGCAATCAAGTGTATCCAAATAGGGTCAGAGGAGATCAAACTCTCACCCTTTGCTGATTATATGATCCTATACCTGAAAAATCCCAGAGACTCAACTTCAAAACTCCTAGAAGAGATCAAGGAATACAGCAGCATCTCAGGACACAAAATCAAAACTTACAAGTCAGTAACTTTTATATATGCTGACAATAGAACACAGTAAGTAAAGCAAGCAAACAGCCCTCTGAATGGGAGAAGATATTTGCAGGTTATATCTTTGACAAAGGTTTAATAACTGGAATCCACAGAGAACTCAAACACATTAGCAAGAAAAAAACAAGGGATCCCATCACAGGCTGGGCAAGGGATTTGAAGAGAAACTTCTCTAAAGAAGACAGGTGCACAGCCTTCAGACATATGAAAAAATGTTCATCATCTTTAATCATCAGAGAAATGCAAATCAAAACTACTTTGAGATATCATTTAACTCCAG
>CAUYPK010075185.1:0-52706 GCA_963574355.1 Loris lydekkerianus
TACAAATTGGCATATTGTTTATTTGTTTGTGAAAATGTCCTTAATTTGTTGATATAGCAAACAAACTTCAACCCTGATTGCTATGCAAAAAACAAGATAATCTGTTTTGCAATGAACTTTATAGTTCAACTGCATACAGGCAACATGCTATATATGAAAAAATTACTAACTGAACTACTGTAATTAGTTCCTGTAATACTGAAAAAATTGACAGTTTATTATAATTTATTTTATTTAACAATCTAGGAAGTTCGCAGCCATCAGCAGATCCAGTGCAATTTCAGGTGCAATTGGGAATTCAGGAATCTCCGTGGAGCTGTTAGTGTAGCGAACCTTGTAGGTAAAATACATGCATACTTTTGATAGCACACGTGAAGGGATCTCTCTAAAATTGACCTCATTGGTTTCATCCTCAGCAAAGTGACCTGAGCCACTCAATGTAGCTTTTATTGTTCCTGATGTTAATCCATGTTCTAATTTTACAATAAATTCATGACCAGCAGAAGACATCAATTAGACATAGAAGGCATCAGGACCTTCACAGTCACTACAGGTTTTCTCTTCTCCATTCATTATGTTTTCAGGAAATTCTACTTTGCTTCCCTGGGAACTTTAGTAGTTTCTCATCAGCTCTGCAGCCATAGCAGCTGGGTCCCAGCATACCACCACAACCCCAATGCTACATTTTTATAAGTTAAATTCTGGTCTTGTAAATATTCTTGAGTTCTGTTCTGATAGTTCATCTATTGAAATTACTTTATTTTATTAAGACCTGTTTGGGGATACTCTTAGAATGAATCAAGAGTATTAATTTATTCATTAGTTCAGGTAGTCTTAAGATATGGCTTTACTATGATTGCAGGTGAATGATTGAGCTTTTCAATGAGGTCTCTACCTGGTTGAAATTTCAATGTCTCCCAACACTGTGTGACCCCTAGAATTTCTGATGAACTCACTGATCCACTAGTATCTATTTCCTGTCAGGCCTGTATGAGTCTTATGTTGTACATGTCTAACTTGGTCTTTGACCAAAGACTCAAGGTTACCTTAAGCCAATTTATGGAGCTCCTCCTCCATAAGTCTCACTATCCTCCAATGCTTTGCCCTGAAAAACTCAGTCAGTGGCCCTCATCTTCAATCTCTGATTCTTCCATCTTTCTTTTCTCTTTCTTGTGCCACAATTTACAGAGCACCCACAGGCAGAAAGTGTTGGTAAATGTGGAGCCTACCTTGTGTGTTTTTACCCACTAAAGAATCAAATTCCTCCTGTATTTGTTGTACAAAGCATGAAGTATTGCTTCCTATATTTTCCCAGTTTTATCATTATAAGATTAAATTTACTACCTGTTATTCAATTCTGATCAAAATCTGAAATCCAATATTATGAATTTTTAATACTTGCCATTTACTAGGCATCTGTGTGGGAGACTAACCACTTTACATGTATTTTTCTTATGTAACTGTAAAAGGTAATTAAGTAATTTTAAAAGACAGCATATCTGTCTTTGTCTTCTTTTTGTTTTTAAACAACTTTAAAAGCAATTGTATAAAATAGTATGTATATAACTGTATTGGTAAGCCTCTAACATAGAGATGTAATATACTGGACAACATAGAAATGTAATATAGTTGACAATAACAATATAAGGGAAGTGGATAGGAACAAAGGTGGACAGGTGTATCATAGTAAGTAAATTACACCAGATGGCAGAGGTACACCATAGGAATAAAGGAAGAGAGCCAGAAATTGGAAATGAGAAGGTTAATCTAACAAACTCTATGAGTCTCTACTTGATGTCCTTTTTTAGATTTTTAATATACATTAAATTATGTAAAGTAATCATTATAAGAGTAAATTATTGGGTTTGTAACATGTTTAGATGTAATATGCATAACAGTAATAGCACAAAAAAGAGGAAGAAGAAATAGAGTAATATAAAAGTGAGTCATCTAGATCACTGGAATTAGTATAAATCTGGACTCGGTTTAGTAATTTATGATATATATGATATATGGCCATCATGCACACATATAAAAACACTGAGAAAATAAATTAAATAAAATAGTATAAAAATTCATGAAAAGGACTAAAATGTGATACTAGAACATATTTGCTAAATGCAAAGGAAGGTAATAAAGAAGAAATGGGGGATAAAAAAGACATGAGATATGTAGAAAACAGTGAAAGAGCAGATACAAGTCTATATAACAATCACATTAAATACCAATGGATTAATAATACAACCAAAAGGCAGAGATTGTCAGAGTGGGTTTGAAAAACAATACCCACTTTATGCTACTTGAGATTCAAAGATATAGTTTGAAAATAAAAGAACAAAAAAATATGTATCATCGAAACAGCAATCTTAAGATAGCTGAAGTGGCAATACTCATATCAGACAAAATAGACATTTTCTTTTTGAGACAGAGTCTCAAGCTGTCATCCTGGGTAGAATGCTGGGACATTATAGCTCACAGCAACTCCAACTGGGACTCAAGCGATGCTCTTGGCTCAGTTTTTCTATTTTTAGGAGAAATGGGGTCTCACTTTTGCTCAGGCTGGTCTCAAACTTGTGACCTCAAGCTATCCACCCACCTCGGCCTCCCAGAGTGCTAGGATTACAGGCATGAGCCACAGCTCCCGGTGTTAAAATAGACTTTAAAACAAAACATGTTACTAGAGATAAAGAAAAACATTTTGTCATGAGAAAAGTGTCCATCCATCATGAAGATATAATGATTATAATCACCTGACTCTCAGCAGTTAGTCCTACACCTGCCTCTGAAGTCAAACAACGTGCACCCCTCTCATTCTCCGTGCAATCGCCCTTCACATATTTGAAGATATCTGTTCTCCCTAAAAATTTTCCAGGCCAAACATTTCAGTTTTCTTCAATTACTTCCCATAAGTGAATTTTTTTTTTTTTTTTGACTCTGATGACCCTAGCTGATGTATTCTACATACTCCGGTTTGTTTTGCTTTTCTTAAAAAGTGGAACCAGAATTGGGCACATTAGGCAACATGAATAAAATAGAACTATTATCTTTCCTGTTCTGGAGCACATACTTCAATTAATGCAGCCTAACACTGTATGGAAAGGCCTGCTTCATACTATACAGCCAAGTGCAGTTCGAGATCAAAGAATAGCTTGCTTTCTCTCATCTATTTTTCTTTCTAGCTCAAGTTAGGTATCCATTTGATATACATGCAATTCATTTTATAAGGTTAAATGCAACATGTGTACATTTGCCCCTGTTGCTTTTTTTCCTTTTTTTTTTTTTTTTTTTAAGTGATGGGGTCTTTCTATGTTGCCCAGGCTGGCCTCAAACTCCTCCCAGGCTCAAGTGGTATTCTTCTTTTATCCTTCCAAGTAGCTGGGATCACAAATATGAGCCACCGTGTACATTAGTGTAATCATCTTCTAAAATAGAAAGATATCTAAAATAGGTGAACTAAGATATCATTTATATAAGCAAATTATTTACAAATAAAGAAATAAATAGCTTAAAATGGAAGCTAAATGGACTTGGGCAGCCAAGAGGCCTGTGGTCAGAGGACAACAGCTTTCTATCCTTTTAACTGTCTCTCTTTTTACCACAAACATTTATTACTTTGGAAAAAATAAATATTAATTTTTAAAAGAAGCTTGATATAATTTGAGCTACTTAATAACCCCCAGTTCTGGAATCTATTAATGACTTCTTATGTGTCATTACCTAATATTTTTTAATACAGGAAGAAGAGAGATGGCATTTTCTATACAATTTAACACTGCATTTGGTATAGAGTTACCACTTGTGTCAGGGAGATAAATTTAATCATCCCTTTGGTGTCCTATTGTTATGAAGTGACAAAGTTAATGCAATTTATTCAATACCTTTGCTCCATTATTAATGTGTCAGTCAGAATAAAGTTCTAATTTTATGAAATGACTTAATTTGGGTTCTTGGTTTTTAAAGTCATCATTTTTGCCAGTTTTCTTTACAAATCTGGAATTTGAATGAGACATTCAGATCTAATTCCCTAAATTGTTTTAATTCGGGGGAGAAGCTTTCCTTGGTGAGAAAATTTGCCATTTATTTCTCCTTAAAAAAGTGATATATTACTTTAGAAAAGCCAGGTGATAGAATCCTTAGTAATTACACAGTCCAGGCTTTTCATTTGCCACCCAAGTAAACTGAGGCGTTAAGAAAGGTTAGGATTGGCTCACGCCCATAGCACAGTGGTTATGGTGCTGGCCACATGCACCGAGGCTGGCAGGTTTGAACCCAGCCCAGGCTAGCTAAACAACAATGACATCTGCAACAACAACAACAACAAAATAATAACTGGGCATTCTGGTGGGCACCTGTAGTCCCAGCTACTTGGGAGGCTGAGGCAACATAATCACTTAAGCCCAAGAGTTGGAGGTTTCTGTGAGCTGTGATGCCATGGCACTCTACCAAGGGTGACATAGTGAGACTCTGTCTCAAAAAAAAAAAAAGAAGAAAAGTCAGGATTATATCAGTATTGAAATGATGCTTTCGTTAAAGTAGCCAGGGCTCTGAGCTTTGACCCAACGACTCCATTTTCTACTTATTCTATGTTGGTGCTTAGGATTCGGACTCAGTTTGTAAGAGAGGCTGGATCTTTTGGTTTCCCCTTATATACTATGGGTGCCAAATTAATATTTATTCATTCAGCAAATATTTACTTGGTTTCTCCAGTCTTTGCAAGACAGTGGATTGAATAGTAAGCCCAATTGTCCGTTTTGAGAAAGCAAACTTGCAGGCCTAGAACTTTTTACTCTTTGCTGCCCAGGCAGTGTGTAGAAATATTCCATGTGCCCAGAGAAAGACTGAGATGCTCACAGGAATCTGTGTCTGTCCGCCAGCCCCTGGGGAAGAGAGCAGCTCTTCAGGAGAACAATGGATGACTGTCTCCAACATGGACTCATTTTGTTCAAATCAAAATTGCTGGAATTTGTGCAAGGAGGACAGGGTTTTACATAAAGTACCAAACACATGACAGTACCTGTGTGCCCTTGCAGCCCTCCATGTGTGCGTGAGCAGGCCAGAGCCAGCTGCCTGTTGCAAAACCTCCCCGGTCATGTCAGTATGGAGCAGTGACCGGGAGGCAAAATGGTGATATGGACAAGAATGCATTGGACCGTGTGGACAATTTTAAATAATTCCTTTTCAGATCTCTTTCTGTTTGCTGTTCTTCTCATGATTCTCAGGGAAGCACCTGGGAAAGAACACATACTTTGGAACCAAATAAACCTGGGTTCAAAATCCCTGCTTCCCACCTTAACCCAAACGACATTGTACAAATCACTTAAGGGCTAAGAACTGCAGCTTCCCCTTATATGAAACAGAATTGCGTCTGCTTAATGTGTCGTATATAAAGCTCCTAAAACACAGCAAGCGTCCACTCAACCAGAACTACTAAAGCTGTGTTTGGGAACACCAGCAGGATTCAGTATAAGACTTAAAGAAGGGAGAATGTCATCAAGATTTTTTTTTTTTTTTTTAAAGAAAGGATCGTTGTCCTAACTCTGCTGGAAGCTCTTCCTCCTGAGTAACTTGCAGACTCAGCTCAGACTCCCGGCAGGGGCCTCTGAGTGGCTCTCTTGCCAATCAGAGATCACGTCCTATTTTCTCATCTGTCCCCAGAGTTCTATCAACTCAATTAGTGAACACCTCCCTGAGCGGGGAACCCAGAGCGGGTCAGTACTCTTTCTACCTGTGAAGTGCTTTTTTATGGTCTCTAATTGGTATTTATCCTGAACCAAATTGGTGTACAGCATCCCTGAGTGCCCATGCCCGCCATGGTAAGGGGAACCAATACTTAGGCAGCAGAGAGGAAATTGAGGACTTTCCAGGCAGAAGAAGAACACAGGTGGTTTGGGGAGGGAGGAAGAAAATTAAATATTTCATCTGTGACCTGACCTGTCCAGAGCATGGATTGTAACAGGGCCATAACTTTAAAATCTCTCTGTAGAGATTAATACCAACCCATTAATCTGCACCTTTATGGTCACTCAAGCAGTTATAACTCCACCTAATTATTCTTGGCTTTCACCCATAGATCTCCATCTTGAGCAAAAACAGAGCTTCATAAATGCTGTTGAAGTCCCAGAACATTCCGTCAATTATAGTTCTATGATCTAACTGAAAAAATGTAGTAAGTAGGATATAATTCTGTCTGCGTAGCTTAAACAAGATAGAAATTTATTTTTCCTTCATGTAGAAGTTCAAGTTGGACTTCGTGGTAACTTTGCTCCAAGAAATTATCAGGAGTATCGGCTCTTGTGGGACCACACCCAAGTACTGGCGTCATCTCCTAGGCCCACGAAAGTTCATTGGTTGACTTTTCAACAAAGAATATGCCCTTTCCTTTAAGAGCTCAACTAAAAAGGAGAATATTTCACTTTTGCTCATATCCATTGGAAGAACTTGGTCACATGTTCTAAATGTAGCTGCAAGTGAGGCTGGGAAGTTGAGCTTTTGTTTGGGGTAGCTGAGATAGGCTAAAAAATGGCCCCCCCAAACATGTTCATGTCCTAATCCATGGAACTGGTGAATATGTTACTTTACCTGACAGAGGAACTTGGCAGATGCAATTAAATTAAGGGTTCTGAGATGAGAGTTTTATCCTGGATTATCTGGGAAGGCTGAAGGTAATTGATCACAAGGGTTTTTCTAAGAGAGTGACCAGTGAGTCAGAGAGAGAGAAGGCAAAAGATGAAAGCAGAGAGAAGGAAGAGGAAAGGATTTGAAGATGCTAGGTTACCAACTTTGAAGATGGAGGAAGGGGCCTTAAGACAAAGAATACAGGTGACCTCTGTCTAGAAAAGACAAGGAAACAGATTGTCTCCTCCAGCCTCCAGAAGAAATGCAGCCCTGCTGAGTGATTTTAGATCTCTGGCTACCAGAATTATAAAGTAATTATTTTGTGTTGCTTTGAGCTATAAAATGCATGTTAATTTTTACAGCAGCAAGAGGAAACTAATCCAGTAAGTATCTCTTTGTTCCGCTAAAATTTCTATTACTTTGGAAAAGACAGAGACTAGACATTAGAGGATCATTCGTCTCTACCATGATGTTTTTTGGGGGGTGGTAATGATCTTTTGCTTCTTCCTAAAGATCACATCTTTCTCTTCCAGGTCCCCACAAACATTCCCTTAAACATCCTGTGGTTTATCTTCTTTGGGTTCATTGCCAAACTCACAGGTCTGTAATTTTAGGAATCCTTTCTATTTCTGAAAATAGTTTCACTTTCCTGGTTCTGTTACTGTTCCTGATGCACCTGAGACAACCACCGGACTCCAGACATCTGAGTGACACATTCTCTTGGTACTTTTGGGTGTATTTTGGATGTAGTCAAGTCTTAAGTCATTCAAGCACTGGGGTGTTCTTGCAGTTCTATCGCACAGCTTGAAATATCTATCCCTGCCTATGAACGGGTGTTCACCCTTGTCAGTTAACAAGATCATTCTTCTTGAGACAGAATTCAGAAACCATGTAGACACTGGAGCTCTGCCTGCTTTAAAGCATCCATCAGGAGTGTACCAGGAGCACCCAGAAATCTACTTAGAAGTTCAGACTAAACTACCTTCAGTAACACCAGGTCACTTCCGCAGGACTGATGGACACTGCAGCCTCTGCTCTTCCCTCTTGCCCATCCAGACAAATGCCAGATATTCAGATTTCTCCAGAGGCCTCTTAGCAACCATCTAATTGCCTTCCTAGAGAGATCACACATCCCCATTTCTGAGCCTCTATGCTCCTTGTACCAACAATAGTTTCCACAGCTGCTAAAAGTGATACATCTGCTTAACTTAATCCACCCAAGACCACCACTCTTCTAAGACTGCACTCAGAGAGCCAGCCTATGGGATGACAGCCAGGATAATGGGGAAATGGAATAATTCTAAGGCTTAAAGTTCCCGAGAGAGGAGCATATTTCTTTGTTTGGTTCCCCTCACCTGCTCTGTGTTCTCTCTGCCAACACTCCCTCTTGCCCCAGATTCGTTGGCAGTCAAGGCAGGAGCCAACTGCCTACTGGGCGTCCTCATTAAAATGCACTGCTCTTGCTAATTAGGAGCCAAGGTTCTCCCACGGTGGGCTTGGCCTGGATATTGCCTTTATCTTCATAAATAGACTCTTTACTTTGCAAATGCTGCTGTCATACCCAGGCATTCCCGACCTGGCAAATGCTCCGTGCGTTCTTAAGCAGCAGAAGGACTGTGTGTTAGCAGGAGAAGGTGGAGGCTTTCATGCTGCGGCAGGGCCCTGTCCTGAGCTCACCCTGCTACGTCTGGGCAGCAGCAGCCAACACAATGGCTGGATCTGCGTGTACCACCACAATTGGAAGCAACATATGGCCCAGATTTTCTGGGAGATCTTATTTCCTGTCATTTTCATCTTTACACTAAAGGCAACTTGTTAAATGCATGGAACGTGTAAATATTTTTTTACAAAGGGATCCAATTGGTTTACCTTTAAAAAGACTGTTCCTATCAGTACATTTATGAATCAGGGGAAGAAAATCAGACGGGTTCTTGGTCTCCCAACTATGCCCTTAAGTAACCTCATCTCTGAGAATAGGCTTACTTCCTTAATTTCCTTCACTTATAAAACTCTCTCCCCACCATTTCTGCCCTTCTAATGCTAAACTCCCATTGCTGGTATTAGAAACTGTTCTGAACAGTACCAGACCTGTTCTTATTCCTTTAATTAAATGCAACCCCTCTCCTCTCTGCAGTATCAGGGTGAGGTTATGCCTCTTCTATGACCCCTATGATTATTTACCATCACAGGAGAACTTGTGATGTGCTGGCTCTTGCAGGAGCCATGCCGAACACTTCATACACATCATCTCTAATCTTTACAATGAACCTGCCACTTAGATGTTATCCCTATTTTGTAGAGAGAAAACTGAGGCTCAGTGACATTGAGAAACTTATCCAAAATGCCACTTGGCAAGGAACAGAGCAAGACTGAAAGTTCTCGGGGAACTTTTCCTTTTACTAGATTGCAGACTCCTAAAGGAAAGATTTTGTCTCTGCCATCTCAGCATTTTCTTTCAGCCCTTAGGTGCTAAAGAGGAATGAATCAAGGAAACACAGTTCTTGATGGCAATCTAATTAGGGAGATAAGACATATTGCCAAGAAAAATAGCTGTATTAGAAGGCGGTCTAAGTGTGTTGTTGGTGCAAACTTTATACCGTTGGCTGGTGAACTCATATTCTGCAAAAGTTACTATTAAAAGGTTCGTGTAGCCCAATTAGGTTACAGATCAAGTCCTTAGTGCTCCCATATATCCTAATGCCAGTGATACAGTGAAGCAAGTCTCAAACTTCCATGTGCCCATGAAGCATCTGGGGCTCTTGCCTAAAACACAGATTCTGATGCAGATGGGCATAAGACTAAGGATATGCATTTCTCCCAGGTTCCTGGATGACGTTATAGCTGCTGATCTACAGGCCACACTTTGAATAGCAAAGCTATAAGAGACTATCTTAATAGTATCAATTGTATCACAAGGGCAACCTTGGAAGAGAAGGAAGCAGGAGTGGTTGCAGAGTTGCAGGTTGCAGAGTTTAGACGCCCAAGGGATGAGAAATGAAAGGAAACAGGGCAGAACATTTCACTGCCTGCTGTTTTTTCGTGGACAGGCCTGCAAGCCTTTCCCTAGGCCGTACCCTTGGCCTGGGAATCCCTCGCACATTGTTTTGCCTGGAAAACTTGCATTCATCCTTTAAGATGGCTCAGAAAGGCAGTGTGTGGGGGTGCACACCTGTAATCCTAGCATTCTGGGAGGCAAAAGAGGGTGGATAGCTTGAGCTCACAGGTTTGAGACCAGCCTGAGCAAAAAGTGAGACCCCGTCTCTACTAAAAATAGAAAAACTGAGGCAAGAGGATGGCTTGAGCCCAAGAGTTGGAGGTTGCTGTGAGCTATGACATCATGGCACTGTATACAGAGTGACAGCTTGAGACTGTTTCAAAAAAAAAGATGGCCAGTGTACACTTTAGTTCTGTCTATCTGCTTCTCCACGTGATGGTCCATTCCTTGAGTCAGAGACTATATACCGTATATACTTGAGTATATATGGTATTAACGATCTGGTACATGGCTGGTCTTTAAGAAGCTGAGCTTATGGCAGGTGCTGGGGTGTAGTATAGCATAGGCAACGCTTTACCTCTACCCTCTTAGGGTGTTTTTGGCTGAGCCTGAGTATTAAATTGACATAAGATAGATCAGCAAGAGAAAAGCATATAAATGTATTTAATACAAGTTTTACATGGAACATGAGCCTTCTTTTTTTCCTAAATTAGACAAAGCATAATAATGATGAAACTGTGACTTGGGCGAGGGTACTTACTAATGATTGGATAAAGAAGTAGCTAGGAAGATCAATTTAATCTAAAAAGGTTTGTACAGATTTTCTCCTGCTTCAGCTTTCTGTCCTTCATGATAAAAATGATGCTTTCCTTCTGGTATGGGAGGAACATCATCTGCTTTTAAGAAAAAGAAGGACAGTCAGAGAGATCTTCCTGCACCTGCTGTTTTTAACGTTCCTTTAACTCAATATATTCAGTATGGCAGAGCAGTGTATTTGGAGCGGGCATGTCTGTAAGAAGGCAACAGAACAATATTAAGACAGGGAGGAAGGAAACTGGGGCAGCAAAGGAGTTCTGTACCAGTTATCTATTACCACGATGATGCTATGCAAGAAACAACGGTGAAAGGCTCGGCGCCCGTAGCTTAGTGGTTAGGGTGCTGGCCACATACACTGGGGCTGGTGGGTTCAAACCCGGCCTAGGCCTGCTAAATAACAATGAAAACTATATCCAAAAAAAAAAAAAAAAAAAAAAGCCAGGTGTTGTGGTGGGTGCCTGTAGTTCCAGCTACTTGGGAAGCTGAGGCAAGAGAATCACTTAAGCCCAAGAGTTTGAGGTTGCTGTGAGCTGTAACATCACAGCACTCTACCAAGGTCAATATAGTGAGACTCTGTTTCAAAAAAAAAAAAAAAAAAAGGAAAGGAAAAGAAACAACCATGAAACCCAATGGCTTAAAGCAATGGCTTTTATTTAAGTATGAGTCAGTTGGGTGTTTCTGATCTTAGATAGACACTCTTACGCCCCTGCACTTAGATGGCAAGTCAGCTGCAGGCTGGCTTTGCAAATCTTGGCTGGGCTCTCTCACATGTCTAGACCCGTAGCCTGGATCCATGGAGTCTCTCATCCTGACAGTCCACCATGTCCAAGACAAGGTTCCAAGAAAGGGAATGGAGTGTCCAAGACTTTTGATGCCCAGGCTTGGATATGATACATCATAACTTTTGCTCTGTTGTATTGGCCAAGGCAAGTCAAAAGGCTAACCCAGAGGCAGGAGGCAGGGGAGTAGCTTCTACTCCCAATAAGAAGAACTACAAGTAAAACTGTAACAAGGAGGCTACAAAGCAGGGCTACCAGGAAGGGAATAATTTGGGCCATTTTTTGCAATCAACTGCCATAATTTTGCATTGAAGCAGACTCTTTGGTAGTAAGATTGTATGCAAACACCGAGGCAGGTGCCTCTATGGTGGATATTAACTCTAACACTTCCACTTTCTGGAGGTGACTGAGTTGCAAACCACAGCCATTCTTTACTACCTGCACATCAGCCACCCAAAGCAAATGTTCTCTCCTAGACTGGCCTCTTAGCTGTTTCTTCCTGCTTTCTAGCTGATATGTGTTCATTAAGTTCAGACTTGGTCTAAAAATAGCGTGAGACAAACATGATTAGGGAAGCAAAAGTGGATAAGAATAGTTTTCATTTTAGCTCCATTCAGATTTTCTGTGTTGCCACAATCCACGCAGACACTTGAGTTGTTTGTGTGCACCTATATTTTTAATTTAATGGTTTGAATAGGTAATACACTAATTAAAACTTAAAAGATTATATGTGAATCTTCTCTCATAATCTCTCCCCGAGCCACTTATTTACCCTCAAGGGCAAATAATGTCATTTTCTAATATATCCTTCCAGAAATGTATATATAATTAGACACAAACAAACATTTATCTCCTTGATTCTGCATTTACCTTTGTTTCGTCAATTAACATTTTATCTATAAAGATCTTTTCAATCAGGGCATAAAAACTTCCTTATACTTTTTCAGGCCTGCGTAATTTTCCATTACATGGTTATGTCCTAACTTGTTGAGTCCGTACTGCACTGATAGCCATTTCATTTGTTTTCATTCTTTTCCTATTGTACAATGAAATCTAGACGGGCTTTATAATGACCCAGTGATAGATTCCAACCTTGCGTCTTCTGAGTGGTTGATGACAATGACTGCTCTATTATCTTCGGACTAGAATCTTTGTCTTAGTTTCTAACCTTGCAACGTTACAAACAAACAGAAAATTCCATGAAGATGGTTTTGGCACATACCCAGCACATTCAGAACTTTCTGTTCTAAGTGCCCTCTAGAAGAAGCCATATGGGATTACAGGGAGACAGGAAAGGAACAGAATGATATGATTAAAAATATGATCAGCTAGGCTGCATTTTTTAAAGAGCTGCTGAGAACTGCTCAGGGGAAATGCCAGTTTGTTCAAGTGTCTCTTTGTGTTTAGAGCTTTACTATGTCAGCCTGCACTGCTTTGCTCCCGCTGGCACCTTCTCTGTTCTGGAGGGTAACTTGGAGGTGTGCAGAATTGGTATTCTGAGCAAACTATGGTGTGGTCATGATAACTGGATTTTTAGGGATCTCAGAACAACTCAGAATAGCCTGAATGACACTGTCCCATCTAAGATCCAGGGAAGACAAATCAACTGGGCTCTTCATTTATCCAGAGCCATGGTGCACACAAATTGTTTCCAAATTATACCTTGCACCTGCTGCCTCAAAATCACCACAGAAGCGTTGTTTAAAAACAGATTCCTGGGCCCTAACTTATCAAAGCCACAGACTCAGTCTCTCTGGAATCCTATAATAAGCTCCCTAGGTGATTTGTAAGCATCCTCAGGACTGGGAACTCTACCAAGGCAACAGTGCAGATAAACATGACTGCATTTCGAAACCAGGAAGCTCAGATCTTACAGACTCTATATATGAGACATACCAAATGTTCTGAGCTCTATCAGATTGATGCTCAAGCATGGAAAAGACTTAGCATTCTCTGGCTTCTGAAGGTTCAAATGCAAAGCAGCTCTGTTTCAATCCAGTTTCTTGCCAGTCAGGTTTCTGAATGGAGCCCTGCATAGGATTCTGAAATGGTAATGTCCAGAGAAACATGAGGTAGGGCAATGCTGACTGGGAGACCAGCCTAACTCTCCCCATTCTGCCTTGTAGTCATGGACCCAGCCCTTCAGGACAAGCAATCAATGGTAGATGGGCAGTTAGATTAGACACTGGGATTGGCCCTGCTGGCTAGGAAGCTGACCTGAAGAGATACCATACATGGGGAGAGAGAAGGATTTAGTAACTGCCATAGGGAATGGAGCAACTACACCCAAGGCTGGGCCATGGTACCCAGCCAGGCAGGGATAGTTCCAATGAGGTGGCCCTGCCCAAGGAGAACAGTGGCTTTCTGCAGGCAGTTGTGCAGATTTAGGCCACTGGACAGTAATAGGGGGGAAAAGAGGTAGGGAGATGCAGGGAAAACGTCCAGTGTTAAAGTCCTTGGTCAGTTTTGGGATCTCTGCTTTCCCTGGGAGAAACTGGGTCTTCTCCCTCAATCAAAGTTAGGCAGGGCTAACAAGGGGTCACATGGGCCCGTATCCAGACTGTAAGGGGAAATGTTAGCTATGGAGATGGGTCATCAGGGGTGGCCACCCTCTCCTAGTGCTAAGTTGCCCCTTCATATAGGGAAGAAAAATGTTCCCACTTCTACGTAAATGTACTAAGGGTTTAATTTCCAAGTTCCAATTAGGATGCCAGAGAAGCACACGGTAACACTTTGCTATTTCAGGGTGTAGCTCTGCAAATAAATCCTCTTTTAAAAGTCAGAAGCAGTTTCCCAAAGTCCGAATAGTCCTTTGCACATAGTTGATTGTCAATAAATGTGTGGTAAATTGGTGACAATTAATCTGTTGCCACCCTGAAACTAGATGATATCTAGATAGAAAAAGATAGCCTCTCCTAGGATGTGTGGGCAAGAGAATGTTCTTGAATTTTCTAGAGTCCTGAATCTACACTAGACTATTGGCCCATAAGGACTTGCAATAATCCTTTGTGCTCCGAAATCCTGCCACTTCTTGGAAGGAATATGTGGATGTAAGTAATTCACATGAAAATGTCTTCTCGGATTAAGGAATTTTAGATAAACATTTCAGAGAGAACAGGGCTCTGAGTCTTCTTTTTCTAACTTTCAGTCCAGGATTAAATCCAGCTCACCCTGCAGCTCCCAGGAGTCTGCCCTTCCAGCTGGATGAACCCAGGCTCTCACAGCAAGGCCTGAACAGACCAATGACGGGTTTTTGTCTTACTGACAAAATGGGAATGGATGGGAACAGGATTTGGGGAGATGGGGGGACACAAAAGTTAAATGCAGCCTAGAAGGAAGAGAGACCCCATACTGGAGAGAGAGGGATTGAGTAGCTGCCGTAGGGAGTGAGGCTTTGAAGGACCGAGGAGATGGAAGGAGGTACAGGGTGGGGGTAGAGACACGGGGTGGGGAGAGATTTTAAGGAAGTTTGGGGTGCAGTATAATTACCTTCTCTGCCTCTATACAAAACCCCCAATTCTATCCCTGTCATCCATCATCACTGTCAGGGTTGAATTTGTGTTTTTGCTGTGAGAACAAGAGATGTATTTTCCATGGGAGACCTCTAGGTAAACACAGGTCCAGAGAATTACTGACCCAAGGACATCCAGTATCTTTGAATCTGGAATGGTTTAGTTGTGATGAAGAAACTCTACCAGTTGTCCTGGAATGGTCTCTTGTATTCTGATGAGGTTAGCAGTTTGTTTGATGTATGTGTAGAGTATTATTTATGGTATTCTTTCATTAACTTTCTAATGCCTCTTTGAGACTGTACTAATATTTCCTCTTCAATTCTCAATATTAATAACTTATATTTTGTGTGGCTTTTCTTTATCAGTCATATGAGAAGTTTATCAATTTTTGTTTGAGACAGAGTCTCACTGGGTCACCCTGGATAAAGTGCTGGGGCATCATAGCTCACAGCAACCTGAAACTCTTGGGCTCCAGAGATCCTCTTGCTTCAGCCTTCCAGGGACTACAGTCCTGCACCACAATACCCGGCTAGTATTTTTTTATTTTAAGTAGAGACAAGGTCTCACTCTTGCTTAGGCTGGTCTTGAACTCCTGAGCTCAAGCAATCCACCCATCTCAGCCTCCCAGAGTGCTAGGATTATAGAAATGAGCTGCCATGCCCAGCCAGAAGTTGATCATTTGATTACCCTTTCAGAGAAACATTCTTTTCTCTATTGATTTTCTGTTTGCAGCTGTGGTGGGTTTTGGTCTTTCCTTATTATTTCACGTTCCTCTCTTCACCATATCCCCTCTCTCTTGCTACTTCCAAGATGTTTTTCTTTTTCTTTAAGTTTTGGCTATTTCATTATAATGTGCCTTGGGATGGATTTCCCTGGATTGATGCTCTTTGGAATTACTGTGCTTCTTGAATCTATTCATTAGTGTCTTTCACCAAATTTGGGCCATGCCGGCCATTATTTCTTCATCTGTACTTCATTCTTTCTACCCTTTTCCTGGGAGTCCAATGACATAAATGCTAGAATTTTGCTATTGTATATCCCTGAGGCTCTAGTAATTTTTTCCCTACTTTTGTCCTCTCTGTTACTCAGATTGGATATTTTCTATTGATCTATTTTCAAATTCATTGATTATTTCCTCCATCATCTCCAGTCTATTGAGCCCATCCAATGTGTTAAAAAAAAAAATCGTTATTATTTAATTGTAAAATTTGCACTTTTGGCCTTACATTTCTTTACTAAAATGTCTTAAATTTCTTTTCTATCCAGGCTAAAAGTGTTCAACTTTACTTCTTGGAGGACTTTAAGAAGAGCTGCTTTCAAGTCTTTGGATAATTCCACCAACCGTGCCATTTTACTTTTTATGTTTGCTGTTTAACTTCTCCTGTGCAAGTCCAGATTTGCCAAATAACTTTAGATTATATTCTAGACATTTTCAGTATTGCGTTATGAGCCTGGATCTTGGAGAGTGTTGATATTTTTGTTTAGCAGGCAATTCACCTGGTTGGGTTCAAGCCATATGTTCCTTCCAACCATTTGTATATGTGCGGTTCCAAGGTCAGTTCAGTTTGGAAAGCCGTGGCAGTGCTCTTCAAATCTGCCTTCCCGTGTATACCACCCAGAAGCTACTCTGGATGGAGCAGTGAACTGATAGTTCAGTTTTCTTATTTTATTTATTTATTTAAAGAGTACCACGGCTTCAGCCTAGCTCACAGCAACCTCAAACTCCTGGGGTCAAGCGATCCTCCTGTCTCACCCTCTCAAGTAGCTGGGACTTTGGCACCCACCATGACACCCAGCTAATTTTTCTATTTGTAGTAGACATGGGGTCTCACTATTGATCAAGCTGGTCTCAAACTCCTGAGCTCAAGCAATCTACCTGCCTCAGCCTTCCACAGTGCTAAGATTATAGGCATGAGCCACCATGCCTGGCCCGTAGTCCAGTTTTCAAGGTCTAGGGCACTCTGTTTGGGCACTGAGGCATACATGTTCAGCTTGACAGCTTGTGGCTGAACTCAAGAATTCAGAAATAGCTTTCTTAACTACCTCTTTCTCTGTGATTTCCCCAGGACTTTCAGCTGCCTGGGGGGTCTACTCTGCTCCTTCAGTCAGAAAGCTTGGGCTTTAGTTACCTCACTCTGCTGCGTACTTTCCCACATGTATTGCATCTGGGGCCAAGTTGGGAGGGGGACGGGGATGGAGAAACAGAAATGCAACAGGGGTGTCACCACCATCTTGGGACCAAAGCCGCTTCAATCAGAGAGGGAGGCTCCCCTTCCTCAGAGTTCCAGGGGCCCATGGGCCTTGCTACTCCCATTGCTGCAACCATCTCAGGATGGTCTAGGGCAGGGGTCTTCAAACTGCGGCCCGCGGGCCACATGAGGCGGTGTGATTTTACTTGTTCCCGTTTTGTTTTTTTACTTGAAAATAACATATGTGCAGTGTGCATAGGAATTTGTTCATAGTTTTTTTTTTCTAAAACTATAGTCCAGCCCTCCAATGGTCTGAGGGACAGTGAATTGGCCCCCTGTTTAAAAAGTTTGAGGACACCTGGTCTAGGGACTAGGACACAACATAATGAAGGAGAAATGAAAAGGGTACCATTGCCCCCAGCCCCCTAAGTGTAAGAGTCCCCCTTTCTGCCTCATCCAACCAGAAATACAGGATTTCTCCTGGCACACTCCCTCTGTCTGGTTCTCCAGTTTTCAGACTCCCTTGAACCCAGGCCAGGAAACACCAAAGGGAAAGGGAGGCGCAGACAGCTCACTGCTGGTTCTGCAGGACCTCACCTTTGGTCTTCTGCCCCAATGCACCTGCTCTTGTTTACTTTTCAGAGTCCCCACATAGCTACTCCACCCATTCTTTGCTTCATTTTTATAGCTGCTATGATCTCAAAGGAGGGCCGGATGGCTGAGATGTAAATGCCCCCCCCCCCCCATAAGGGACAGGGAAATGGGAAAATGAAGAGCCCGGTGCTCAGACAATGGTTATTATGGGATTCTCTTCGGGAAGGTGAGGGGCAGAACTGCACAGGTCCTATTACGCAGGTAAAGTCCCCAGCTAATCTCTATGATCTCCCTCAGAGGAATGGATGATAAGTCTGTCTGGGCATGGTGAGAACTCCCAGTCTCTGCTCTGGTGGTTGATCTTCCCTGGTTATTTGATGAGATTCTTAGGTGGAGGGTTTTAAGACAATCACATTTCTATAGGGAAGAAGCTTTCTTAGTGAGATAAGGAAGTACCAGCTAAAGAGAGAGAAAATGAGCAGGTGCACTTGGTGAAGGTGGGCACGGGAAGTGCAAGGTGAGAGAGAAGGTTAGAAGGACTTTGACTTTGAGGCAGCTTCTAAGACTGTCATGTCAAAGTGCCAGTCTTTGTGGTATTGGCTCCTGAGCCCTAACACTGATGAACTAGGTTTTTAACTTTCACTTTGTTTCATTCTGAGACAAATTCCCCAAAGCAAAAATCACTAAGGGACAAGCTTATCTTTCAAGGGAAATAAAATACGTTTACCTTCTTAGCTTTTCAGGTCACTTGGCTTCCTCTTTGAGATCATGGGCAAGAGAAATCACAGATAGAGAGAGACAGACCCTCACTGTGCTCTATAAATTACCTGCTGAGCGAAATGTCTGTGATGCCTGAAGGCGCTCAGAACACGAAGTGAGCATGGGGTCTCAATCTCAGGGTAGTGGTGTAGGCAGAAAAGGTTGCTCTTCACATAGAGTGGTCTCTCCTATATGTCTTGGGATTTAACTGGAATTCACAGAAAAACCCTCACAATTTCACTTTCTCAATGCTTTGTAAAAATATGCAGTGAATTGCCACGACCAGGATGCTCTTCATCAAGGACTTCCGAGGAGATAAGGTTTAATTTACTATTCTGTTGGCCTCACTAGGGCACGTGAATTTCAGGGAGTGATGTATGTTTTCTGTAGAGTCAGCAAGCCACCATTGAACAGAAAATTTCTGCAGATATTATCAGTGGGAACATAATTTGGGTCAATGAATCATAAACTCTATTTTGGTAATTTGCCGAAGACAACATTGAGAACATAGCTATCCCACTGGGGAAAATCAGAAGGGACGCAGGTAACCAAACAGCATGGCAGTCAGGTGGGGGTGGGGAGGGGGGAGAAGTGAGACCCATCAGTCACCAGGCAGGTTGGATGTTCCCCCCCAAGGCCTGGGAGAGACTGCAAAGGAGTGTAAGCAGGCTGCACAGTCACAAACAAACAGGAACAGAACAGCTAAGGTACTCAGATGACTGCCTCTGTTCAGTTTTTCAACCCATAAAACAATCCAAACTCGTCCCTTGGAACAAATCCCCAGATCTTAAATGCACCAGTCCAGGGCTGCTCACATCGGCTGAGTTTCTGTAGGTGACAGAAAACAGCCAGTTGAAATGCTGGCTCGCTCTCTCCTTCCCTTCGGTTCATGAAATTCAGGTGAAACTATCGGTGACGACAGTGAGAGGAGGAACAGAGAAACTGAAGGCACACGGGATGGATTTGCTCATTTGCAATTTTATCTGAGCTTATAAAGGAAGAAACTGGGAGTAACAACAACAGCTAATTATCCCAAGTCATCATTATTCATTCCAGGAATTAAATCTGGACCTTCACTCATATGCCCTTCTGTTTAGCTCATCAAGATCCTGGAGAAAGGGAAGAATTTTACCTGAGGGTCTACTCAAAACCAAGGTCAAGACAATCCTGGGTTTACCCTCTACCACCAGCCTCTCCTCAACCTCAGGAGCTTTGCATAAGCGAGAACAGCTGTCCTTTGTTTCAGACAAGAGCAAGCAAGAGAAAGGAAGTTGAAATTGCAGTGGGAGGGGTTTAAAGTGAGAAAAAATTGGTGGATTCCAAGTATTGTGAGAGGAAAGAATGAGTTACAGGGGACAGTGGCAAAGTCTTTTTTCCTAAGGTTTTAGAGATGGCTCTCTTTCTGGATTGTCTGAGAAGAATTCTTCCAATAGGACCAATTACCAGAATCCAGGCCTGGGAGCCCACCACTTCCGCACTCATCCTTCCAGCTAATAAAGGGGGTTCTGCTTCATTCACCCCATGACTGCTGAGGCAGACAGTTTATGTCTCAGCTGGAGAGTTTCTGCTCTCATGAGACACCAGTCCACAGGGATTCTCTATTTCACATGGGAAAGGGAAAAGGAAACAACTTTCTCTTAAAATGAGCAATTACCTGCCCCTTATAAGAAAATGCTGTTTAAATTTCTCAATGGGAGCAGAAAACCACCTCACAAAAGTTTAGAAGACATTCTTAGCACAGGGCCAGCAGCAAAATCCTGTTTCTCAGAATCACTGGGGTATTTAGGCCCCATTCCTGTCCAGTGAAGTCAGAAAGTTTAAGTAGTAGGGTCCAGGCATTTGGTTTTTTGTTTTTGTTTTTGTTTTTTAAATGCTTCCTAGGTGATTTGAGAATGCTTCCAATCCTGGAGGCATTGGAACTTTTTAGCAGTTCAAATTTGGCTAGATCCAGGGAAGGAAGTATAGAATGCCTACTTAAATGAACTATTCCAGCTTATGGCCATTCGACTACCGTGTTGGAGGATTAGAGCCCCAGGTGTCATACTGCAAGAGCAAGTGGCCCGCTAGCTGGCTGTGAGTCTAAAGGGACCCCGTAAATGGCCTTATTTCAAGAGCCCAGGGAACACAGAACCCCAGACCCTCAGCGCTGTGTCTTGGTGGCTCCCTGCAGAGAAGGGAGCTATGGTGCCATCCCTGGAGTAAGAGTGTCCAAGCTGTGGCTTAAGCTACTGATCCATCTCCAGGCTCTAGAGGGCAGAAGGAGCGGAAATCCCACAACACAGTGGAATGCTTGTCTGTGGTACAAAGAAGACAAGTTCATTTGTGGAGGCTTCATGGCTAAGGACCACAAGGAAGCATGTTGCAAGGACAACAAATCACTGGGCTAAGAATTAGAAATCTGGATTGAACCACCCTGAGTCCACATCCTGCCACTTGCTAGCCTCAAGCCCTCGGGCATATTACTCAATATTTTTTTGTTTCAGCGTCTTTATCTGTAAAATGAGGATAATAATAGTAACTACCTCATCTAGTCAGGATGATTCAAGGAAATAACGCAGCTAGTAAAATGCAACGGGTAAGGCATTTGTTCTGTTGGGGCAGACACTGCAGTGGAATCCGTGATGATCGGGTGGGAGTGCGGGGAGGGTTTCCGCATCCCCAGAGCAGTGGCATTGGAAATGGAGGAGGAGATGGAGGGACAGGTGTTCTCCAGGCTACCAGGCTGGTGCTGACAGCCTTCTCTCAAAGTCAAAGTGCCAGTCACTGGTCCTTCGCAGCCCCAGCCCTTGGTAGGGAAGGAGGGCACGTCTCAATCCCAGACTGCGCAGCCCCAGATCTGCTTAACTTTTACAGCCAGTGAAAGTGGGTCACATGGGTCTTTGTCCTCCTCGTCATCCCTGAAGATTCTGAGTAAGAAAGTCTAGGGTGGTGCCAAAGAGTCTGTATTTTCTTAAGCAGTGGTTCTCAACCTCTGGGCGCGACCCACAGGAACTGTATTAAAGGGCCGCGGCATTAGGAAGGTTGAGAACCACTGTAGTTCCCAGTATGACTTAGCAAGTTTGAGCACCACGGTGCAATCTGCTCAGTATAATCAGAAGGGTCCCAAAGCAGCTCTTCCTGAGCTTGCCTGTGCCCTCTGTGCTTTATCGCCAGAGATCATCAGCCCTGCAATTCCACCAAATAGACATTTGTTTCACTTAACAAGCAGCCTCTTTTAAACGCACTTGGGCCTTGATGTGAAATCATAAAGACTTAAATCCTAGGATGTAAGATCAAGTTCAACAAGTGTACAGAACTCCGAAGAGGGAGAAGGCCGGGAGGTGACGTGGGAAGAGCAGCCTTGGGCAAGGACCAGAAGAGAGAGCTCTTGGCAACATGAAGGAAGAGGCCTTACAGGAGGCAGGCGAAAGGGTACACCAGGAGGTGGAAAAACGAAAGGAATCAGGATTCCAAAGACAGAGTGCTTTTTAAGCCAGCTAGACACAGCCTTTAAACTGCCATGTACAAAGCCCCAATGGGATGACAGGCTCTATGCCAAATATCTTAACACCAATTTGATCTTCACAACAGTCTGGCAACAAAGGCCTTGCTATTCCCACGTTACAAATGAGGATGTGGAGGTTCATGTACCTTGTCCAGTGAAGGAGATGGCTGACATTACATCCCCAAGTCTCACGGACTGGAGATGAGGGGTGACAGGTGAGGGGTAGGAGCAGGCATCTTCGGAGAAAAGCTCTGGCAGGAGATTGGCCCCCTGTCATCTGCAGCGCTTTGTTTTCCTAGACCCATCCTGCTATAAACAGGTTCAGCCCATCATGTTCCTAAGGATGGAAGGAAGGAACCAGCCCCAGCTGTGTTACCACCTGCTCAGCCCTGAGCTGAGAGGTTGTCAGAGCAGGGAGGTAGCTACACACCATCCTCCCAACTCCCATCCAGCAGAGACAGCAAACACATTTGGAGAACTCCTTTACTCAGTGCCTGATTGTCCTATCAAGGCATTGCTGTGAAATCCCAGAGCCTCAAAGCCTGTCTCAGCATATTATCCTGGCCTTTGGGTGCAGTTGGCCCCAAGTTGAAGCCTATTAACTGTCCCTACTAGTCTATACCCTTGAACTAGCTGCCCATGATACCAGGGCCCTGTCTTGGACCCTCAGATGCACCTGGGCCCCTTATGTCATGTATCATCCTGACAGCCCTCCCCACTGAAACCAGGGTTCTGTACGGCTGCAGCAGTTTCAATAGATTGATCACTTGTAGACTGAATGTCATGGTCTTTCAGCTTTAAGTTCACTGGATTTGATCTCTTACTATTCTGTATTCTGATCTTGCCCAAGTCAACTCCAGGCTGGTCAAGATTCTATAAATAGTCTAGACAGAGCTGTTGATTTTTTTTTTTTTTAGAGACAGAGTCTCACTTTGTCGCCCTCCATAGAGTGCCTGGTGTCACAGCTCACAGCAACCTCCAGTTCTTGGGCTTAGGCAATTCTCTTGCCTCAGCCACCCTAGTAGCTGGCACTATAGGTGCCTGCCACAATGCCCGGCTATTTTTTGTTGTTGTTGCAGTTTGCTGAGGCCAGGTTCGAACCTGCCAGCCTCGGTATATGGGGCCGGCGCCCTACCCACTGAGCCACAGGTGCTGCTCAGGGCTGTTGCATTTTGAGAGAGAATCCTATAGCACGTTTTCATCATTCATTCCTACATCTTTATGGAGTTCTTTCTTATGCCTCCATTGCTCAACTAGCTGTCAGCCAGGTGCTGGGGATATAATGGTGACATAACAGTGCCACACCCACAGAACTAGAGTATCAACTCCTAGAGCAGGGATAGGAATGCCTCGTCTCAGGGTCAGGGAAGGTCTCTGAGGAAATGTATTTAAGCTGGGACCTAAAGGATGGTTTGCCAGACAAAGATGGGGACAGAGTGGATTTCAGGCATGTGTGCAAATATGTGCAATTCCAGTGTATGTGTGATGACTGAATGTAAGGGGAGGAAGTTACAACAGGGTGAGCAGGGCTAGAGTGTTGAGCTTGAGTGGATGCTGGTTTTATTAACACACGTGTCACATGACAGTGTGAATATCTAACTATCTCTTTCCTCACCAGCCTATGAGCTCTGAGGAGGCCGGGCCTCTCTTTTTATCTTTATAGCCTCAGAGGTCATCCCAGGAGTTAGTACACAGCAGGTGCTCAATAAATCCTTGCTGCACGGAACTACAGGGAGCCAGTGACCCCAGCCCTGGCCCTGGCTGGTGTTAGTCTTTTCCCAGCTCCTGTGTCTGAGCACACTTGAGTCATAGCACCGCTCTTCCTGCATGAGATCACAGCGGTACCTGCGACTTGGACACCACTCGAAGCTGCGTGAACACCTGTTGGCACACCAGTAATTCAGATTCTCATAGCTCGAAAGTTGATTGGCGCAAAACTCTTAAGGCAAAGTGGGGAGTGTCTTGACATTAAAAGCTGCTGTCTTTCCTTCCTTGTCAGAAAGAACATTGCAGGCTGTCAGCTTTTGAAATTCTGTTTCTTATACTTCACTATCTAATAGTTTTCTTCCAGAAAGGCCTGGTATAATCATATTTACTGTTTGTTTGTGTGTTGTGTGTATGTGTGTGTTTTTGAGACAGAGTCTCGTTATGTCACCCTTGGTAGGGTGCTGTGGTGTCACAGCTCACAGCAACCTCAAACTCTCGGGCTTAAGTGATTCTCTTGCCTCAGTCTCCCAAGTAGCTGGGACTACAGGCGCCCACCACAACACCTGGCTACTTTTTGGTTGCAGTTGTCATTATTGTTTAGCAGGCCCAGACCAAGCTCGAACCCGCTGGCCTCCGTGTATGTGCCCGGCACCCTAACCACTGGGTGATGTGCACAAAGCCCATATTCACTGTTATTAAGAAAACCACACGCTTACTGGCTAACTTCTAAAAATCTGCTTTCCTCTAAGATTCTCTCTGACTTTAGGGGGCGGTCTAAGTAAATATAGAGAAAGGAAAATCTAGGAAATCTAGGTCCCCCCAGTGGCCCATGCCATTGCATCATTGAGGCCCTGATTACGTTTTAGCTCTGTTCACCTTTGCTGGATACTCCACGCTGCCAGGTGGGTCCCCTGTCACTGGAGATCCCCCGTCTTTAGCAGCCATCAAGATGCGCTCAGCCCATCATCTGCACCACGCCCTCCATCAGCCCTTCAGGACAGCAGCTCAAAGCTTCTTGGCCCAGGGCCCCATGCAATCTGTCCCTTTCCTTCCCTCCCACCCAGTCTCCTTCACTTTGGTCAAATAAACGCTGATTATTCCACACACTTGTAGTTGGAAGCCAGGACCTTCCTAACTGCCATCCACCCTTCTCAGCTTCCCAGTCGGTACACACGAAGGAAAACCCAGCCTACCACTGTTACTGCTGTTACTACCACTACTGCCAAAATGGCTATCAGCTGATATTTATTGAGCACTCACCAATATTAACCCATTTGGTCTTAGTAACCATCTTCTGTAATAGGTGCATTATTCTTATGTTAATGATAAGGACAGTGAGGCAGCCAGATTCCAAACTTCATGCTCTTACCACCACATTATGCAGCTTTTCTAGCGAACCCTTAGTGTAGTATAATGGGAAGGAAGTGGCCTTGAAGCTGGAAACGTCCTGCGTTTGGCACTTACCAATTCAGCAATCGTGATCTCAACTTCTCTGAGTCTCAGTTTCATTAGATGTAAAGAGGTAGATTCCTAGCACACAGTAAAGAGTAGACAGGAAGGAAAACAGAAAGCTCAAAGGATCTCGTATCTCTGATGCTTGAGTTGGCCGTGGAAATTTGTCCGTAAATAGCTACCCTGTTTCCCCGAAAATAAGACAGTGTCTTATATTAATTTTGTTCCCAAAGATGCGCTAGGTCTTATTTTCAGGGGATGTCTTATTTTTCCATGAAGAAGAATACGGTACACATTTATTGTTCCCCGCGTCCCGTCCACTCTGATCCTCCTGTTCTTCTACACATAACTGCGAAAGTCTCCTCCTCTCTCCCGCCCGCGCTCACAGCTCGCTCCGACCTCTGCTCCACCTCCACACAGCAGTGATGTCAGGACTCTGCGCAATGTCACTGGTTGCTAGATGCCACTCAGGGCGGCCCTAGCAACCAGTTTACAGTTAATTAATTTTCATTCCGAGACACAGCCTTGCGGGGCTTATTTTCGAGGGATGCCTTATATTTCACCCAGAAGGAAACCTGTAAGGAGGTCTTATTTTCAGAGGATGTCTTATTTTCGGGGAAACATGGTAGTTTCTGCTGCTATCTTTGGGACCTTACCTGGGTCCCATCAGCCTGAAGATCCTTAGAGACCTAGGACTTCAGCCCTCAAAGGCCACAGGTGTGAAAGCGCCTGAAAGTCTCTGGCCCCCACTGTGCGCCTCTCCCAGCTCAAATTCATTTGTGTGCCATGTTGTCCAACCCATGGTCACGGAGTAGGATGGCTCTTGCTGCACTGACCTTGACATCCACTAAGGGAGGCAGAGAGTAGAAGTCCGCCTCTCATGTTTTCTGAGGATCTTTCCTAAAGGTCTGTGCGTCCCCAAAGCTCGCTAGCTTCCCTTAGTAGATGAGCGCCCTCTTGCTCATTATGTCAGTAGAAGGTAAAATCCAGACGCTCCCTAGATGAGCATTTGGGTTTTAGATGCAAAAATGCATCTTTAAGATGCAACGTCAGCTCTCCCTCCAGCGTGCCCTCCAGGGCCATGTTCACGGAGACACGGAGACACGGAGCTCAGCTCCCTGAGAGCTGGTGGGTTCCTGCCCATTCTGCAGAGCTGTTCTTGGGATCAGATGCCCCAGCGTGCCCTTGAAGGTGATGCCCCTGGGAGGGCAGGACTGGGTTTGTGACCAGCTAACCATTCTCCCATCCTGTTTGTCCAAGTTCCTGGCAGAAGTGCCTGGAAAGTACTCAAAAATGTTCACTGGACAAAGAATAGTTGTTCTTTCTTTTTGGCCACGGTCTCGGCTAATATATCAAGCCTGCTCAGTGCCAATACCAACTTGGTATTGCAAATAAAGGAAATAGTAATATTAAAAATACACTATTTGCCAGTCACGGTGCTCAGTACTTCTCATGAACCATCTTGATCAGTCCCTGCATTACCGTGCGAGGAAGGCGCTGTGATTGTTACTTCGGGGACGTGGAAGCCCAAGTTTAGAGAGGTAATGGTCTCGCTCACTGTGAAAGCTGGAAAGCAGAAGCGCCTGTAGTCAGAAGTCAAGGCAAGCGGCTCCAAGGGCTTTTGCTTTCCTCCCTAGCTCCGTATAGCAGGCTGCTTTCATCTGCATGACCCCACTTGCTGGGAATTTCCTGAGGGATGTCTAGGGGGAGAGTCCACATTCCCAGCCCCACCTGCACAGTCCCTGTACATCTGGCTTGGTGTCGTCCCCACCATGACACCCCTGGGCTCTCAGCTCTGTGCCCCATCCACCTGCCTTCCCAACCATCTAGTTGATTTCCTTCCTTCTCAGGGTCCCTGCTGCCCCCGCCTGGGTGAGCTCGGTGGTGACTAATGCTTGGCCCGTCTCTCTGCTGTGCCTCATGGGCCTTGGTTTTCTCCCATGCCACAGGCACCATCCGTGAGTGACCTACAAGGCAAAAGGACCACCTTCTTATTAATTAATTCTTCTTCTTCTTCCTCTTCATTAATTCTCAGTTTAGTAACCTTGTGAAGTTAGTTTCACATAATGACTCGCTGTCCCAACAACTTCATTTACTTGCATTTGCTGTAATATAAAGCCCTCTACCTTCCTGCCCCCCTAACTGTGTACAAGTTCCTTTAGGACCCTCAAGCCCAGTGAATGACTGTGTATAAATATATTGTTCATCTCAGAATTGACACTTTCCACTGCACCAGTTAGAGCCCCACTTAGAGTCCCTGACTGGGCTGCTGTGCTCTCACGCTCCCTGGCAGGGCGAGTCGCTGGTGGTCTGAGGACAGATTCTGCCCCATTTATCTTTTTGTGAGAAAATAACCTAAGATAATGACCTGAATGCCAACTACCTCCCTACATCAGTCTTTAGGTGTTGTCACCTAAAAAAGTAAAGAGAGAGAATCTCACATGTGGTGCTGCAGACTGACCCACAGGGCTGATAGGGCTGATAGGGCTGCAGTCAGAGGATGAGGACTCAGCTGTCACTGGGCTTGGGAAATAGCAATGGTATGCCAGGGGAAGTCAATAGTTGTCGACAGGTTTTAGGAAATAGAATCGTATGTCTGGACAGGGGACGATGACACAGTGGTACAGTCAAAGTGCTGACACTCTTTGTTGCTGCTCTGCCTTTGATGTGTGACTGGTCATTCAGTCACATAGTAAATATTTAGTAGGTGTCTTCTCAGTGCCTGGGGACATCACTGCAAAGAAGACATACGGGGCCCTGGTCTTCATGATGCAGTGAACACTGACCAGCTCTGCAGCATCATGGCCTACTAGGAATGAAAAAAGCCAAGCAAGTGACTTTTTATACATTGTGTTGAGTATCTGTGAGCTTCAGGGTATAGGAAAATAAACTCAGTTTCTTCTACTATCCTCCCACAGCACAGAACAGTCTGACACCAGATGTCTGGGGTCCCCTCTCCACACGCCAGCCAGCAATCACTGCTCCAGCTGACACCAGCTGGGCGTCCTGCAATTCAAGGCAATTCTGACACCGTCTGCCTGGTGATCAAATCTAGATCCACAGGGTCAGGGCTCAACCCCACAAGATTTGAGCCATTGCAGACACCAATCACAAGTAACAGGTTGTCACCAATACTTATGACTCATGAGCTATAAATTGGGGTCCCCACTATCACCTTTTTGCAATTGAACTTTCCTTGCCCTTACTGGATTATAAAAGATATTACAAAATAAACAGATGAAGAGATGGAGGAAAAGGCATTGGGAAGGGGCGTGGAGCTTCCATGGAGTACAGCCTTTGGAAACCTCCAAGTACTCAGTTATTCAGAAGCTCTCCAAATCCTTTTCTTTGGGGTTTTCATGGAGGCTTCATTACATAGATATAATTTATTAAATTATTGACCATTGGTGATCAAGTTAGCCTGCAGTCCCACTCCCCTCCCTGGAGGCGGGGAGGGGAAAGTCCCAACCCTTTAATCACACCTTGGTCTTTCCCGTGACCAGCCTCCTTCAGTGTAGACAATTAGGGGCACCGGCCCTCAGCCAATTCATTAGCATACAAAAAATCACTTTGGAGATTCTGAGGATTTTAGGAGTTGTGTGCCAGGAAATAAGAAGGAAGACCAAATGTATATTTCATTTCACAATATCACAGTGAGATAAACTCAATTTTCTTCATCAGTCATCCCCTCCAGTGCCCTCCAGTTGAGGACGGCACAGTGACAAGATGGAGCTGGGGATGGGAAAGGGGACGGAGAAGCAGCTGACTAGGGCCCTGCATGTCCCAGACAGCTTTATTTACATACGTGTCAACATAATCTTTCAGAGCCGTGCAATCCTCAGGATGCATTTATTATAATAGATGGCTTCTTCTGTTCCTTCTTTTTTTCTGTTATTCACTCATCAAACATTGACTATAAGCTTACTCTATAGCAGTCTGTGAGCTAAATGCTATGAGCTCAAAGTCAAGTAAGACATAACTTTGACCCCAAATAAGGTTTTAGTCCAGTGGTAGAGACTGTCATGTAAAAAGTAATAGCCAGGCAGCACCTGTGGCTCAGTGTGTAGGGCACTGGTCCAATATACTGAGAGTGGAAGGTTCGAACCCAGCCCTGGCCAAACTGCAACAACAACAACAACAAAATAGCTGGGTGTTGTGTGGAGGGCTCCTGGAGTCCCAGTTACTTGGGAGATTGAGGCAAGAGAATCACATAAGCCCAGGAGTTGGAGGTTGCTGTGAGCTGTAACGCCACAGCACTCTACTGAGGGCAATAAAGTGAGACTCTGTCTCTAACAAAAAAAGGTACACATAAGATATATTAGGGCACGGGCGGCGCCTGTGGCTCAAAGGAGTAAGACCCGGACCTATATGCTGGAGGTGGCAGGTTCAAACCCAGCCCCAGCCCAAAACTGCAAAAAAAAAAAAAAAAAAAAGACATATTGCGGCACAAAAGAGAGATTGGCAAACTCTACCTGAAGAAGTCAGCATGTTGTGAAGAATGGGTCTGAGTTCACGTCATAGACAGGAAGCAAAGACAGGAGGAAAATGTGTGTGAACAGGGAGGCAAGGTCGAGAAATGACGAGAACGTAGTAAGAAGCGGTAACAACAAGTAATGCACAAAGACGACAGGGAGGTAATTATTAAAAGTAAGAAAGAGGGGGCGGCGCCTGTGGCTCAAGGAGTAGGGCACCAGCCCCATATACCGGAGGCGGCGGGTTCAAACCCAGCCCCAGCCACAAACTACAAAAAAAAAAAAAAAAGAGAGGGGCCAAGTGTGGAGGCTCGTGCCCGTAATCCCAGCCCAGGCAAGAGTATTGCTCGAGCCCAGGAGTTTGAGACCAGCTTGGACAACATAGAAAGACCCTGTCTTTATAAAAAATAGAAAAATTATCCAGAAGTGGTAGTGTGTGCCTGTAGTCCCAGCTACTCAGGAGGCTGACGCAGGATCAGAGCCCAGGAATTTAAAGTTGCAGTGAGCTGCGATCACGCAGGTCAGCCCCAGCAATGAAGCAAAACAAAAAAAAAGAATGTCAGAATGGAGAAACAGCAACCAGACGGGAGAGCCTAACGTGTTGTAATAAAGAGTTTGGATTAATCCTGGAGATCATGTTGAGTTGCTGATGTTGCTTTGATAAGGAAATAACAGTTGTACTTGTGTTTTATAAGTTTTTTATAAGTCATAATGCATTCTATCAGGTTCACGCGGTTAGTGTCAGGGAGGGTGAAACCAGAAGCAGGGAAACCCTCTGCAGGTGGATTGGTCAATTCTCCAGCTATAATTCACACATACCCGGTATATTTAAACTAGCTAGGCTAAAGATTTGGGGAGTACGGTGAGGGAGAGAGAGTCACGTAAGGGGGTGCACAGGTTCCCAGCACAGCTGAATCCAGACCAGAGAAGGTCATCACGTGTCTCCCCTTCTCTGAACGTGCTGATTTTCTCTTTTTTGTGCGTTACATTCTCTCATTCCACACAGAGATGACCTCAACATGGCAGGAATGATGATTGCTAGAAACCCCAGGCCTTACATCCTTATCACACTTGATTTAGAAATTAAAGAGACCCTCTTTCTCCCAGAATCCTTTTATAAGTCATGTATTAAATTTTGTGAACAGGCCGGGCGTGGTGGCTCACGCCTGTAGTCCCAGCACTGTGGGAGGCCGAGGCGGGTGGATTGCCTGAGCTCAGAGGTTCGAGACCAGTATAACCAGCAATGAGCCAGAGTAAGACCCCGTCTCTACTACCATCAAAAACAGTCGAGCATCAAAAACAGCCGAGCATCGCAGAGGATGAAGAAAATGAACAACAAAAAAGAATACTTCAAACAAAGAAGAAATGTACAAGCAAGTTGAAATTAAAAATAAAAAAAATTAAAAAAAAAAAATTTTGTGAACACACTCTGACTTGTCTCTGTGGCCGGGGGTAGTGGGGACGATGATTGCCCAGGCTGCGGTCATGTGCCCACTCCTATGGATTTGGACAGTGGACACATCCTGACAAGCGTGTCCCTGGAGTCACATGAAATGGAGGAAGGACACTTCCCTAAAAGATAAACTAGTACAGTTACCAAAACAAGCAGGGACAGAGCGTCCACAGGACAGATGAAACCTCTCCTGCCACAGTCAACTTCATTTAGGTGAAAACAAATGAAGAATTGGGCTTGACAAGAAAGAGATAGGCTTAATGACTTTAAAAACAACAACAACAATTGTAAAGAGTTGAAATGAACCAGATTGGGTGAGAGAATAGAAAGGAGAAAGAGAGGTGGGAAAGGGAGGGCTTTTCCATAATCCAATGGTTCTTATCTGGATGAGTACTTTTAGGGTGGAGTATTTAACAGGAATAAAAAAGAACTAGAGGTAGGTTTGAGGCGGGGGCAGGGTCGATGTGAGGAGTGAGTTCAGCTACAAGTGCTTCAACCCACCACAGCAGAGAGTTCAGGAAGGTACTTAATTTGCTCTGAGGCTGGTCAAGTGTTGTGTAAAAGAGTGGGGAGAAGGGTGGCTAACTGAGGCTGGGACCTAGCAGGAAACTAAGGAGGGGCCCCTTCCTTTGGAGTGACAGCTGTTTCAACCCTGCTGGCTGGAGTGAGCCCAGGGCACTGACGAACACCTGAAGAATGCACGTTGGGCTGAAGGATGTTCTCTTTGTTAGCATCGCAGGCTCTGCGTGGGACGGTCCCTGAGCTGTGTGCACCATGCTGTGTCACTCATGTGCATTTGTTTCTGTGCAAAGGCTACTGCTGATTGCTAGAGCTTCAGGGGACTCTTTGGAGCACCGAGCATGAGGAGGGCCCTTGTGGTTCAGGTCGCCTGTCGGGTAGAAGGCTGCTTAGAGGCAGTGTTTTCTTTGCTGGCAGAGAACACAAGGCTGGTGGCAGCTCCCTTGGGTCTGGGGAAAGGCGAGTTGGCGGGACTGAGGAAGCCTCCTAGCTGCTAAAACTCTCTCAACTGGCTTCATGGACTGAGAGAGAGGCAGCAGGGGCTGCCAAGGATGTGACATTTCTCCTGCTGAGTGGGAAGAGAGGCAGCAGGCACAGCTCCCCTGATTTATGTTTTGATGATGGACATTAGGTCTTATCCGAGGATAGGTGAGAACAAAGACCTCCGCCTTGGAATCTGTCCCAGAGCTTTACTGTCAGTCTTCCCTGTTCTCATGCAGATACGCAAGGAGGGGCAGAGCTCAGCCTTTTCAAGTGCTACCTCTAATGGGGTCATAATCCTTCTGGAGCTGAGATGGGGAACATCTACACTTGATCTTAGCCAAAAGGCCGAGAAGCAATGAGATGGGGAACATCCAGAGCTGAGATCAGAAACATCCACCATGGTCATCAGAAAAAAAACTATCCTTTTGGTCTCAAACTCCTGAGCTCAAGCAATCCACCTGCCCCAGCCTCCCAGAGTGCTAGGATTACAGGCGTGAGCCACCGCACCCGGCCGGCCACCTAACTTTCTGACATCTATGGGCCTCTTATGGGGAAGAACCTCCTTCTGTTTGCTAGTGATGCTGGTGTTGTGTGTGTCAACACCCAGACCTGAGTGCAGAAGCTTTATACAGTCTTGGAAAAACGTCTGCAGAAAGTGAAAAAAGCAAGTTTCAGAATAGTAGCTACAGTGGGACCCTGATGTCCCAAAGTATATTATGAATACATATGTGCGTCTACGTCCTCAAACAGAGCACAAGAGGGAGCCTGGAAGCATAGATGCTAAAATGTTGGTGGTGGGTTTATCTGTATGACAAGATTCAAGATGCTTTCTATGTATATGTAGGTTTTGAATTTTGGCTTCACTTCTTTATTCTTATTTAATTTTCTTTAGTAAAGATATGGTATTGACACTGCTACTAAAATAAAGAACTTAAGGCAACAAAGGATGTAACTGACACACCCTCCTGATCCCTTTCAGCACAAAGCCTGGAAAACAGTCAGGAATGGACCTACCAGAAACCCAGACTATAAATCTGAAAGACTCCAGACCCTCCTGCCTCTCAGCCCTACTTGGCCTCTTCGTAGGTCTGTGCTGAACACGCCAGGGGGTCTGAGTCTGTTGACCCATCTTGAAGATAGGTTGACTGAGTCTGTCCCCAAAGGGAACAAGAAAAACAAAGGGTGACTGAGTTGAGGCAGGATTTGCAGTGGGGGTGGAGGCAGTGTGGGCGAGGTGAATAAAACGTGAGAACTTTTGCTGACCATGTTGGCTAACTGGAATTTTTGCTGCTGAATTACCTGACAGCAATATGCATATGACTGGGCTATGCTACTCAACAAAGCAAGTGGGACTCACTCCATTTATTTTTTAATTTAGAAAAACCTCTCCTATATTTCCATCCGTGAACCCAACCCCTATTCCAGAATCATAAACCCCACCACAAAATTTGAGTCGCTGAGTTTTTTGGAGTCTGACACAGTTGGAAGTGTGAAATGTAGCCATCTGGTAGGCCACAAAGCAAGTGGTTTTGAAGTATTTATTGCCATGAACCATTAGCTATGATTTTTAACCATGTATTGGAAGTTCTGAGCAGAAGCAAAGCTTTGGCTCTGCTCAGCCAACCAGGAGCTCTTGGGCAAGGTTTTTCCCCTCTGAGAGCAAGTCGGTAATAGACCTAAAGGGAAAACTTAATGCCTCTCCGTCCCCCTTAAGCCGTTTCGTGCTTTGTTTTGCTTTTGTAGGAATGTTCATTGACAGAAGTGTGTGCTGATGCTGAGATTAATAACCCAGGATACTCTGGGAGGCTCTGTGAGCTTTAAAAATGTTTTACAGCACTGGGTAATTAAAGAGTGGGAAAGAAGAGTCTGTTCTAATCAGCAGCATGAGTTTAAATTTTGGGCTCCCTGGTAAAGCATCTGCAAGGGCTATTACCTTTCCTTAATTACACAATAAACAACTCTTCAGTGGAGAAGGGCCATTGGCTACAGGAGGCTGGACAGGGAAGGCAGTTAGGTGCCCTTAGGGTGACAGTCACATCCTGGAGCCAGGGAGACAAACCTCCCCTCTGCACCTTCCTGCAGAGAAGCTCAACTCTGAGAAGGGCGGTTCCTTTCCAGGGTGGGAGACAGACCCTCTGGGAATCACATGAAAGTGCATCTCATGAAATCATTCTGCGCCATTCCCTGGTCTATCATTGAGAGGGAACATGGGAACAGCAAAGACAGAAAGAACAAAAGCTTTTTCCTCCCAGCAATCCCAGCTGGAGCATTGACTATTGAATCACTTTTACATGGGAAATGTTCTTGGTACTTTTCCAGATTATTTCAAGAAGGCAGGCGCTTTCTGAAAATGAGCATTCTGCTTTTGGGTTAATTTTTGAAGGCCATCTGTGATTGATTTGCTGGAGTGCTAATAATATTTTGCTATCCTGTTTTCTTTCCAAAGCATCCTAAACTTCTTCCTCAGTCCTGCAGACCCAGCTCAGCTGTAGAGAAGCTAGAGTCACAGACTGTAAGACTCCGTGGTATTTATAGATTTATGGGAAGGCTGACGTATAGGTTGGTGACTTTCCTCCTAATCCTAATGTGGGGACAGAGGGGAACATCTGCTGTTAAAACAGAACTGCACAGGGCAGTGCCTGTGGCTCAAAAGAGTAAGGCGCTGGCCCCATATGCTGGAGGTGGCGGGTTCAAACCCAGCCCTGGCCAAATACTGCAAAAAAACCCCAAAACAAACAAAGAAAAAAAACACAGAACTGCACTGAGACTTGGGGGTTCCTGTTGTGGAGTATCTTCTCCACTGCAGATAATAAAATCATGAAAGAAAAGAGAGCCAGGGCTCCAGAGAGGCCAGTAAGAGGGGCTCTGTCAGACGTGGCTGTAACACTCACAGCTGCTAATGATCTCATTTAATTCTTGACAGCTCTGTGGGGACCTACTGTGATGACCACATCACAGAAGGGGAAGCTGTGTTTTAGAAAGGTTAAGTAATTTTCCCCCATCGTAATGTTAATGTGGGATTGTTCTATATGATATATTGTGGTTTTTCTACCGACCCCTGTATTCTCTAGAAGGGAGCAGGGAGGAGGCATTTGGCAATTAATTCATCCTCTTTGGAAATTACCCTCTGAGTGGGAAAAACCGTTTCCCACCTTTAACCCAACTCCTTCCTCAGCTCCAGATACAGGGCCCACACTTGGGAATCTCCATGACTTTCACATTTCTTAGCACAATAGCTTATTGGTATGAACAGGAGCCAGTTTGCTTAAAACACTGAGGGGTCTCCTGCCAGAGGATTTATCCCAAGGGAGAAAGCAGCCCAGAGAGGAGCAATTCCCAAGTACAGCCTGGTGTCACTAGCATTTGTCCCCTAAGGCTATAGGTGAGTCCTATGGAGAACCAGGAAAGCTGATTATCTATTTCCATTCTTCTCTTGACATTACTATTGTGACCATGTGGCTCATTAGACAAGCTTACTGGAGCATCTTGTGAGGAGATACTCTTAGTGTTGTTCACCTAGGTAGCCCATTTCCTGGACACTGACATTTACAGCCCTGGGGCACTCTGGGCAGCTGCAGTCCAGCTCCGCAACCTCCGCGGCTCCTCCCACCTCACGTACCTATTGGTGCAGGGCAGGGCTCGTGTCTGAAGCTCAGCCAATCAGAACGCTTCCTAGGAACTGGGGGTTGGCGCGGAGACAAGGTTAGTGCCTAGAGCTGTAGCATGTTAATAGCCCTTTCTACCAACAGACGGATGCACCAAGAAAGCTGATAGAAGAATGAATCAATCAATCATTCAATCAATCAATCATTTGTAGAGAGAAGAGCAGAGACAAAGGTGGAGAGCAAATCCAGGTGGCTCCGATCTCTTCTGCCAGCCCCTTTCTTCTGGCCCTTGCTCTGGACACAGACTTTTTAAAAAAAACAACAATAATAAATTCCTTTATTTCCTAAGCCAGTTCGGGACAGTTTCTAAACTTACAACAGAGAAGTCTAGCTTTTCTGAGTTTTACACCTTGGTACACCATATAAAGTGTTCATTGAAGCCATGCTGTTAGGTACATTTACCCTGTAGATAAATTAATTGCTGCAGTCTTGAAGCAACAGTTTATCTCTTTATCTGTTTTCAGAAGGTGGGGAAGGGGGAATGGGTCAGCTCCATGAGCAGAGAAACAGCTTAAAAGCAAATGTGCTTTTGATAGTGAGCGTCTGTTATCTTGGAATATGATTGATGGCACGTTATCTCACTGGGTTGGTTTCTTTCCTCCTCTTCATGCAGCCCACAACCCTGAGGATTCGAGGAGAATGAATCCTGCACACAAAAGCAGTTACTTTTCTTTATGTCCCTTGACAGATGTGCGCCAGGAAGACTGGAAGTCTTTGCTGTTGTCACAAATCAAATAGATAAACTGAGAAGCCTGCCAGGGTCATAGCAGCTGGCCACGGGAAAGGGAGCAAGCAGGAGTAAGAGTCAGGTGGTTGTGGGGATAAGTAGCCCAGCTGAAGCGTCAAAAGGACTAAAATCTGCTGCAAAGTTTCACAACACAGCAGGGCTGCCGTCTCAGCCCTCCTGCCTCCAAGTCCCTTAGGGATAGCCAGGAGGGAAGGTGGCACCTGTAACAAAATATCACATACTGACTGGCAGAAAGCAGCAGAAATGTATTGTCTTACAGTTTGGGAAGATGGAAATCCAAAATCAAGGTGTTGGCAGGGTCATGCTCCTTTTGACACCTGCAGGGGAGAATTTGTCTCCTCCCAGTGTCCACTAGCCCCAGGCATTCCATGGTTTGCAGCTGCACAACTCCAGCCCTGCCTTCCTCGACACGTGGTCTTCCATCTGTATGAGTCAGTGTCCAGATTCCCCTCCTCTTATGAGAACACCAGCTATTAGAAGCCTACCCCACTGCAACATGCCTTTGTCCTACCCAATTACAGCTGCAAGGACTCTATTTTCACACAAAGTCACATTCAACATATCTTTTGGGTGTTGAGGGCATAATTCAAATAATAGCTGCATCCATGGAGGTCTGGCAAATTTGAACTTTACTTGAAGCCATCCAAATGCCCCCAAGGGGCCTGATGTAGTGAGTGTGTTAAGGTACCTGACGATCTCAGCACATATGGTCAATTAATTGGGCGTTACAAGACAATGCTCATGAGGAACCAAGATCAAGAATTTATCTTAATGGAGGAAATAACCAGCCATGTGGCCCTGGGAAAAAGTCTTGCTCAAAAAGAAGGGCAATTTCAAGGTCAGAGTCCAGTTAATTTTGTAGATTGCCACCAGGTCCAGCAAGCCCTAGCGTGCTGGGGATCCAAGGGTGAAAGTTGAAAATGTTAAAACTCCATATAATATATTGGGATCTGTACCTATCCCAGTTAATAATACCCAAATCAAGTTATTGTGGTCACTCTTATTCTTATACTCTGAGACTGGTGTAAGGACACCTTATGACAAAATCAGACAGGTGGCCACCATGGGGTGGGGAGAGGAGATGGCAAAGGGCCTCTCTGTTGGATCCTAGTATAAGGTTTTGTCCCAAAAGAAAGAAATGAGATAGGTTAGTAGGATTTCAACTAAAGGAGACAAGGCTTAAGGCAGGTCTGCTATCCCAGCATAGGAACTGGAGTGTAATGTGCGCCAGCCAATGGCTTGTGGGTGGGAGTAGGTCAAGGCTGATACAAAGGATGGCTCATAATTAGACACTGGATTTATGGACGCTTGATTGCTGGAATCTCCCATTTGTCTCTCCACCAGGAATAGGGATTATGTCCTTCCCATTTCTATTCCCATCACACCACATGGGGCTTGTTTTATACCCAGGGCTCCATGAATATTGCTGGATGAAGGGACACAGGTGTCCACAACTTGGTAAGGGTTGACTCAGACAGAGGGCAGGACCAAACCTATGAAATTAAATCCTACAGTTGAGAGAGGCAGAGGTACAGGGACTGACATGTTCAGTCTTAGGGTTTGTTACCCATCCCTGCAGGGGGTGAAGCGGAGGAAAACACAAGAGAGGGAGGGAGGGAGGAGGCTGGAAAGCATTGTAATACCTGCTGAGTTGGCTTTTGCTAATTAAGTTTCATTATTAGGTTTGTAAGGCATCAATAGCTCTTCCATAGTCAAATGTAAGAATTTATTATCTTCTCAACTGAAAGATGAGTTGGCATTATCCTTGCATTGTTTCTGTTCTTTAATTGGTTACATCAATTTCTTCTGTTTAAGAAATATATCAGAACCAATGCACAGTTAACATGAAGAAGTCTTACTCCAGTGAAAGTGCCAGAAATATTCCTGAGACGCTTCACACTCCATTGAGTGTCTGGACCCCTATGGTTACAGTTCACTGGGGCTAAAGACAGAGAATTTGGGGGAAGAAATCCTGATTTCTAGTCTAATCATAAAATCCAAGACTCATAGCTTTGGAAGTAATATTAGAGAGTTTCTCTAATTCATAGCAACATGCCGTCAAGGAACTTGAGTTGATGCTGCTGAAATCTGATCGTCTGAAATCTGATCAGTGCTGGACACTTCCAATTACAGCTCACCTGTTTTCCAATCAGCTTTGTTATTGCACACTAGCCTGAGATTCTGACATAATAGGCCTGGGAAGAAACCCAACAATCTGTACTGTTATTATCAATGATGTTGTATGATCAAGTTATCACAGGGTTTGACCAGGTTTTGGAATCACGGTTTCAACTGACTGGCTTTTGAAATTATTTTAGCCAAATAGCCCATAGATAGAAAAGCAAATCTTGTATGGACGTAGAACCTTCAAGGAAGGGCAGAGAAGAGGCTGGAGCTCTCAGTCCCAGGAATCCAAAAGTGAGGATGATGTCTGATCATAAATGTTAGTTTTAACTATAACCCATCATTTTCTAATAGTTAACTCTAAAGATAGGAAAATAGACCTATCAGCAAAGTGTCTTAAAGTCTGAGAAGAGCCCAGGTATCCCTGCACTCTTAGAAGACCCGTGTGGAAGCCAAATAGTGGAAACTCATAAAAGAGAGCTCCAAGGCCCACCTGCTCAGGTATCCCCCCCAGACCCCAGCACGCCCACAACCATTGCTTGAGATTTATGGGTCTGGATGTTTTCCTGTTTGTCGATATCTCTCTTAATCTGTAGCAGCCAAAATAGTTCATCGTCCCAGCAGTCTATGAAAGGCTGAAGGCATAATCCCCTACAAGAAAGAAGACAATTTACTAACACTTCACCACAACCACACAGAGCCCAGAAGGTGTTCCAAAGCATTGCTTTCTTCTGAAACAGTTTTTATTCATTTCATTCCTTAAAAGCCTCATGGTCCTAACCCCTTCACTTAGTGCCCAAGATTTCCCAGATCCTCCCTGGAAGGAAGGATGAAACCCCAGGTTTTGTCATAGTACACTTAAGTGTTCCAGAGTCTTAAGAATGAAACAATCCCAGTATAGCCTTCGGACCATCTCCTCTATCTTATTTTCAAAGAGTGACTATGATAAAAAACTTTGGCTTTTTTACTATGTCTTACAAAAAACTCTCCTCCCACCAGGATGAAGTGAGGGATTAACAAAGGAGATGAGAGAAACAAAAATCTCAGCCTCCCTATATATAGTCTTGATGGGATCTGGCTGGACAGTTAGGGAGGATGAACACATTTTAAGACACACATTTACCCCACATTTTGACATCCTAAAATTGGATTTATTTGGTACTTTTTCTTCTTAGTTGTATATAAAATAGTAGTGCATTTATAACAGATGATGACTTAGATTCAATAAAACCCAATAATTTGGACTTGTATCTCCTCTTTCTGAAAGCAGCTTATCTCAGTGACCTCATATCAACATCCTTGGGGCATAACTCTTCAATTATCTTTGGATTTGCTATGAAGAAATAACAGCTTTTGTCAACTGCCTTGATGGATAAAAGAAAAGACAGCATTTCTAAGCTCTGCCAATCTAGCCACACTACTTTTTTTTTTAAAACAAAGGAGTCCATTAACTCAATCAGCAGCTTTTTAATTGAATATCTTCTATGTACCAAGTAAATTTGAATATATATGTGTATATATGTGTTTGTGTGTGTATGTGTATATATATATATATATATATATATATATATGGATTTTTTTTTTGAGTAGTCACATTACTAAAAGAAAAAAGAAATAGATAAAATCAATCTTGACCATATAGTAAGGCATTTTGCATTTTAAAATACCTATTCTTTAAAACCCAGTGTGTATCTTCATTTACGGCACACCCGAGTCAGGGCTAGTCACATTTCGAGTAGACAATAACCACATGGAGCTCATGGCTGTGGCATGAGACAGCAGAGCTCTAGGAAGTGGAAAGAGAAGACACCCAAGTAAACAAACATGTAAGATCATTTCAGATGGAGAGGTGATCTGCGAAGAAAGTAAAATCAGATCACAGAATCAGAAGTAACTGAATGGGAGTTACTTTTTTAAAATCTTTTATTTCATTTTTATTGTGGTAAGAACATTTACCATGAGATTTACCCTCCTAAGAAATCAAGTGTACAATAAATCATTGTTTTGTTTTGTTTTTGAGACAGAACCTCAATTTCTTGCCCCCAGTAGAGTGATGTGACATCATAGCTCACAGCAACCTCAAACTCTTGGGCTCAACCAATTCTCTTGCTTGAGCTGCCCAAGCAGCTGGGATTACAGGTGCCTGCTACAATGCCTGGCTAGTTTTTAGTACAGATGGGGGTCTCACTCTCGATCAGGCTGGTCTCGAATTCATGAGCTCAAGAGACCCACGCGCCTCAGCCTCCCAGAGTGAATACATTACTGCTGAACAGCAGAACTTACTCAACTTGCTTAACTGCAACTTTGTGCTTATAGAGCAGTAAAGTCTCCATCTCCTCCTCCTCCCTGCCCTGACCCCCACTGCGCTCTTGAATTCTCTATTTCAGACTCCCCGGGCAAGTGGGACCCTGCAGCACTTGTCCTCCTGGCACTGGCTTATTTCACTTCCCCTAATGCCCTCGAAGCTCCTCTTTCTTGCGGCATATTGCAGGATTTCCTTCTTTTCCTTACCTTCTTTTTTATTCCCTCTGTATACACATTCCGTTTCATTGCAACAAAACAACGTGTACACGTTTAACATTTAAAACTGAACATTGTCTTTCCTTTCCAATGAAACAAATAGAAAATTTAAAATAAACAGGAACAAAATTGCGATAGAGAACGTCAATTCCAAACAAAATCCTACAGGTTCCGCGGAGTCTCCCATTGAGTGGAGGGGCTCAAGTCATCATTAGGAGAGACTTTGTTTTAAAAGTGTCATCTTAAACTACAAGGATGTCCTGGATATCCTTTTTTTTTTTGAGATAGAGTCTCAGGCTGTGGCCCTTGGTAGAGTGCTGTGATGTCACAGCTCACAGCAACCTCCAACTCTTGGGCTCTAGCAATTCTCTTGCCTCAGCCTCCCACGTAGCAGGGACTACAGGCACCTGCCACAACACCTAACTATTTTTGGGTTGCAGTTGTCATTGTTGTTTAGTAGGCACGGGCAGGTTGGAACCCCTCAACCTCCGTGTACATGGCCAGCGACCTACCAACTGAGCTACAGGTGCCACCTGGATTGCCTTCTTTTTAAAGGCTGAAAAGTAATTGTCTTCTTTTTTTTAAGACAGAGTGTCAGTGCCATAGCTCATTACAACCTCAAACTCTTGGACTCAAGCTATCCTCTTGCCTCAGCCTCCCCAAACTAGCTGGGACTACAGGTGCGCACCACATGCCCAGCTAGTTTTTCTGTTTTTAGTAGAGATGGGGTCTCGCTCTTGCTCAGGCTGGTCTTAAACTCCGGAGCTCAGGCAATTCACCCATCTCAGCCTTCCAGGGTGCTAGGATTACAGGCGTGAGCCACCGTGCCTGCCTGTAATGGTCTTCTCTCAAGTAGGCAATACTGAGATGAGATCTAATAGATGGGAAGTGGCTTGCTGTGCTAAAATGGGATGCAAGAGGGCTCCAAGGTGCAGGAATAGTGAGAGCAAAACTCTTGTGGTAGAAATGAATTTGGAGCATTTCTGGAGCAGAATGAAGACGGGCGTGGCTTTAGCAGAATGAGTGTGTGCTATGTGAGTAGTGGGGAAGGACAAGGGTAGGCTAGGAGGGGCAGGAGCGCACCAGGAAGGAGAGGGAGGCAAGCATCAGATGACAAAGGGCCCTGTGTGTGTCTGTCATAAAGGAGACTTGTGGGGCTTAGCACCTGTAGCTCAGCAGCTAAGGCACCAGCCACATACACTGGAGTTGCCGGGTTTGAATCCAGCCTGGGCCTGCCAAACAACAATGATAACTACAACCAAAAAATAGCCAGGCATTGTGGCAGGTGCCTGTAGTCCCAGCTACTTGAGAGGCTGAGGCAAGAGCATTGCTTAAGCCCAAGAGTTTGAGGTTGCTGTGAGCTGGGATGCTACAGCACTCGACCGAGGGTGACCTAGTGAGACTGTCTCAAAAAAAAAAAAAGAAAAGAAAGAAAGACGACTTGGGAAATGATGTTCATTTTATATGTCTTCTTTTTATATAAAAATCAAATTAACTTCATTCATTTTTAAACTATTTACATCCGGTTGTTTAACAATCAACTCTGGAGCTTTGCTGGGGACTGATGTTTAGCTTTTCAGCATGAAGTTTCCAAAAACTCCCCCCACCCTATTTTCCTTTTTCAAAGTTGGGACACTTTCTTTTGGCATCTCTCCTCTTTTCTGTGATTTTCCCAAGATTACCTGGAGTGATACTGAGTTCACACCTGCGAGTTCCTCTAATGCTTGAAGATGGTATTGTCCACTTGAGGCTTGAGGCCAGAAATCAAGAGTAGTCTGGGCAACATAGCAAGGCCCCATCTCTACAAAGAAATTAATTAACTTGGCATAATGGGGAGCATCGTTTCTGGAGGCTGAGGTGGGAGGATCACTGGAGCCTAGGAGTTTGAATTTGCAGTGAGCTATGATTGTGCCACTGTACTCTGAGATACTGTCTCAAAAAAAAAAAATTTACAATGTATATTTCTTTCAAATATTAATGTTTGTATCACTGCTTTGTCTTAGACAATTGATGGTGGTAATCGCCTTTTTCTCAGATCTCCCCAAATCACAGCATTTTTGGCTCTTTGGTCCCCCGTATGCCCTGCACTGACCAGCCCTTATGTTAGTCACAACTCAGCTAAATATCACAGAACTCCAGCCCAGTTGATTTAAGCCAAAAGAAACCAGATTGGTTGACATCATTGGGAAGTTCACTAATGTCAAGCACAGTAAGATCTGAAGTCTTATAAATGTCAACAGGGCTCTGTTTCTGAGTTTTACTTTGCTTTGTTTTGTTTTGTTTTTTCATTTGTTTCCATTGTTGAAAGCCTCTCTAGCTTGACTCCACCAGTCAAAAAAGAAAAAGAGGAAAAAAAAGAGTCTTTTTCCTGATAGCACCAGCAAAAGTCCCAGATGAGTCTTTTATTGGCTCATGTCACAGGCCCACCCAAATCAGTCCTTAGGGGCATACAGCGTTCTCATTGGCCAAGTGTGGGGTGCACATGACCGTGAGTGGTAAAGGCGATTCCTCAAAGGAATGCCAACCAGAGCTCTGTATGGGAAGTGGGGATAGATGGACCCTAGGAAGGGCTTCTCCCTTTACACTGTCACTGGTGTTTGTTTTCTTCTTTCCATTTCCCCCGCCTCTGCATTAGCTGACTTACAAGGATTTTTTTGCCTTGGTTGTTGGAAAAACCCCTCCCCTGGTCTTGCACCTTCCATTTTCCTTGGCACAGCCATGCGGTTCAGTCTGTGGGACACAGTCTCCATGACAGTCTATGGATGTGCCGGGCACCCCCCTGATCTGACTCTCTCCCCAGTGCCACTCCCCGCCTTGTGATGCCCCCAGTGTACCAGGATCTTCAGAGGCCACCAGGAGAAAATCAGAAAGATGATCATGCAGAGAAACAGCATATGTAAAGGACAGGGACTGGAATGTCAGGGAACGGGGGAAGGAGCAGCTCCCTTGCACTGGACCAGCTGGCGAGAGAAAGCAGAGCCTTGCGAGAGATGCTCCCAAACCCCAAAAATGTGAGGTACGGGAGAGGGAGAGATGCCCACAGGTGCCCACCACAGACACCAGCACAGCGGAGGAGCCCTGAGTGGCACCACCCATCTCTCACGCACAGCTTGTGGCTGGGGTGATGGCAGACAGCATCGTGAGAGAGGTGGCATTGGAGCTGGCCTTGCAAGATTGGTAGGTACTGGCTAAGAGGAGCTGAGGGGGTGAGCAAGCGTGATAAAGTGAATAGCACCAACGGAACACGGCCAGTTTGATAGGAGGTCAGAGAGTAGTGAGTGGTTCAGACTGGCTGGTACATAGGGTGGATGATGAAACTGACTTTGGGCTACATGGCAGAGGATGTTCAAATGGCACTGGGTTTTGAAGACAATGAACATGGTCGGGTTGCTGAAAAAGAAGTACAGTCCCAAGGACAAGCAGACATAGATCTGATGGTCTGGAGGGCTGGAGTGGCCCATGTTCCCAGGATCCCATGTGGGAGCCTCTTTCCCAGACTGCTGTGCTGTGAGCAGTGGACATTTTCCTGTCCTCAGCAGGAGGGGTCGGGCCTGTCACCTTAGCAACCAGGACACATGCCCCAGAATGGATTCCAGCACGTTGGCCTTAGAGCCATCCTGATACGAATTCTTTATTCTTGGTCCATTCTTTGCCCCCATTCAGGCTGTGTCCTTTGGATTTCCTGGTGTAACAGAGGAGGACCCAGGGGATTACAGTGGGTCTCGGAGCTGGTAGGGGACAGAGCGGCAGAGAGTCACAGTCCTATTTGCATGCTCTCTGCATGGTAGAATTTCCCAGCTGGCCTGAAAGGTCAGCCAGGGGATCTTGTTTGTGAAACCAGAAAGGAATATAAGTTTCTGACCATTTGTTCCTTAACTTTTTCTCTCTCCCTTCTGCCCTGGGACTGGGAGTTGGGTTATACTCCTTGGCAGGAGCTTGCCTTCCTTGTCAACTGACTGCTTTCTTCTCCTCTCAAAGGCAAGGGATGGATTTCTTGGCCGTATTTCTGATAGTTTCTGAAAGGCCTTCACTTCACTCTGGCAGAGTCTGGCTTCAGCCTGGTTGTGCAACACGACACGGCGTGTGTGGCAGGACTTGACCCCAAGGTGCCCTGGGAAACAGGCTTCAGAAAGACAGGCTCGGGGGTCCCTCCTGGAGTGGTGAAGAAAGGGAGGGGGGTAGAAGTAGGATTCATTCGTGTAAGGTGGGAGATGTGGCCCATTCAAGTGGACTCCCATGGCCCAGGACACCAGGCAATTTGGGTAAGGTCACAGATGTTTCTTCTCTGGTCCAGATGTCCTGCGGGGAAGATTCATTTCTGTAAGACTTTTTTCTACTTCTTGGCTGCATTTCAACAAATGCCTGCCCCTAATGTTTTTCCTTATGGTTCTGCGGCTAGTGGTAGGATCAGGAATAGATCTTGCTAAAACAAAACGCAGATATTAATACCTCTAACCCAGCTCATTAGAACAACAGATGTTGACCTGTGGTTGGAAATATTTCTGGGCTTTGATTTTGGTTGCAATATATCAGAGAATGCCCACCACATACACACATCCCATACACAAAGCCCTCTAGGAAGGAAGCCCAACATGGACTCTTTGTAAGAAGGAAGATCTCTGGAAGAGAACTCCGTTCGAGCCAGACCCAGGTAAGAAACCTCAGCTCACCCACTTGCCAGTGAGATAGGGCAAGTCACATTCACAGCATCAGTTTCCACATCTGTCAAAGAGGATGAGAGCAGCACTCAACCTCACTGTGAGGTCGGGTCTACAGCAGGTAATGCATGTAATGGGTTTAGCACAGAGTGTGGTACATCAAAGCACTCAATAAATGGTGTCTCCAGTTATTATTAAGGAGATGGCTTTGCCTTTGTGTTTGATACTGATTAACCAAAGGAGGGAGAACAGTCCCAAGGTGGGCCACATGTTCCCAACTACTATTGCTTCTGCAAACAGGTCAGGCAGCTGTTCCAAAATAGCATCTACATGGGGGCTAATTTAACACAATATTAATTTTAAGATGCAGCTGGTCATCCCTGGGCTTCAGCGTCTTCCCACTCACATCTGGCACACCGCCTCACAGAGCCCATCTTCTCTGTGACTTCCAGATTGACCTCAGGAGGGTGTTTGTGGTTCAGCTATCACAGGTTGTTAATTTTACACGCAAACCACATTATCACACTCGTTAAATGGTCTCATTTGTTCTTCTGATATCCAGCTTTGAAATTATTGCTCTGACTACAGAGCTCCCGCGGACACGAGCTCTCATTACTTTTAGGGATAACACCCCCACGTACACATAAATCTAGAGCGACTGCTCTTTGAGTTTTCTCTGTGGTTCCACTGGCTCATGAGATTGGAGAAGTGGTTAGCTCAGAAACCGCCACTTTGCTGTTCAGTTGGGACAAAGCAGGTAGAGAAATTCAATCGCGCCCATCTTGAGGGAAGAGAGCTGGTGCGCTGGTGAAGAGGGTCAGATGCTATGGTTGACCACAAGCTTGGGAACGGTCAGCAGCGCAACTCTGTTCATGTGCCTGATGCTGACAGTGGTAAATGTGTGGGCATCTGTCCCTCAGCTGCCACCTGCTTGGTCCCCCCAAAGAAGAAGCTTGAGACAAAAGAGTCAGTACATCTGACAACATTTTTGAGGAGGTTTTATTGAAGGTATTGCCCTATGATGACCCTGTTAGCTGAGTGTCAGAATGTCACATATTTAATTTAATCTTTACAAGGCTTAGAACCTTTACTCCTGAGAGAGTTCTTTTAAGATAAAAAGTACTGGCCAGACACGGTGCCTCACACCTATAATCCTAGCACTCTGTGAGGCTGAGGCAGGTTTATTGCTTGAACTCAGGAGTTCAAGACCAGCCTGAGCAGGGTGAGACCCTGTGTCTACTGAGAAAAAAATAGAAAAATTAGCTGGGTGTCATGGTGGGCACCTGTAGTCCCAGCTACTCCAGAGGCTGAAGTGGGAGGATAGCTTGAACCTAAGAGTTTGAGGTTGCTGTGAGCTAGGAAGCCACAGCACTCTACCCAGGGTGAGGAAGTGAGACTCTGTCAAGAAAAAAAAAAAAAGAGAGAGAGAGAGAGATAAAAATCACCTCCTAAGGTTTTGATTGTTGAAATCGTACATAATACTATGCCAAACCCCTCTCCAAACAAAAAGAGGATTGGAGCAAAGTGCACACCCAAGCAGGCCCGGTAGGCCTGGCGTGTCCTCCTCATCAGCCATCGGAGGCGGGCGTCAGTGGGGCTGGCCACGGCCCCTGCAGCCCCAGCTCTCGGGGCGATTGCTGGGCAGCCAGAAAAATGTTCATCTTCTTTGCTTCGGAGGCAGCACTTGGAAAGAGTGACCCTGTCCTGTGACAGGGCGTTTATGATGGGGACAGAGGTGGGAGGTCGTCAGAGAGCAGGGGAGACTAAAACTGAAATACTAATAGTGGTTTTTAGGAGGCGTTGATACATTTTTTTATTTCTTCTGTTTCTCTGAATCAGACCCCTCCATGGGAGATCAAGGAGATGGAAACTGCACTGCGGCTGTCAGCCATACAATGAAGATGGCTGTGCACCGTGTGTGTGTCTCACCAGCAAACCCAATAATAATAACCTCATTTGGGGGGGACCTTCAGCAGGCAGCCCTCACGCTGCTGCCTCCTTCTAAGCCGGCACCCTCCGCAGAGGCGTTTTCCCATCCTGAGGGTCAGTTAGCACCCTTCCTCCCCATTAGATGCTAAGCTCTATGAGACTAGGTCTGGGGAGGCCCAGCACAGAGCCTGGTGGTGCCCAGAAAGTATCTGTGCAGGAAGGCACTGCAGCTACATATCAACATGCTCTATGTTAAGAGCTTGAGCCCCTTGTGGTTGTGTGTGTTTCAAAATGAAAAAAGTAGTTCTTATAAATGATTTTTTTAAATCAAGTTACCTAACATTATGTACTTTATAATTCCAATTCTGCAAAACAGAGATGGCAATGCCGGGCTCAGTGGCTCATGCCTGTAATCCCAGCACTCTGGGAGGCCAAGGTGGGCAGATTGCCTGAGCTCACAGGTTCGAGACCAGCCTGAGTAAGAGCTCACAAGTTCAAGACCAACCTGAGCCAGAGAGAGACCCACCTCTAAAAATACCTGGGCGTTGTGGAGGGCACCTGTAGTCTTAGCTACTTGGGAGGCTGAGTCAAGAGAATCACTTGAGCCCAAGAGTTTGAGGTTGCTCTGAGCTATGACTCCACAGCACTCTACTGAGGGCAACAAAGTGTGACTCGTTCTAAAAAAAAAAAAAAAAAAAAAAAAAAAAAAAGACAGAGAAAGAGACAGCAAGAGCTCTAGAGATCATCAGAGTAGAGGGGAAGACTAAACCATGAAATATTAACGGTGGTTTTCAGGGGCGGTGATCTGTGTTTGCCTGCACTGTTCAAAAATTTTATAATGCACATGTACTGGAAGCATTTTGTTACAGTTGTTAACAGATAAATGCTTTGAAACATGTGTCTTACTATGGTGACTTGGCAAATAAAATGTCACCTTATTTATAGAACCTCTTTCATCAGCTGCACCACCTTATTTATGTGCCCTCTATTTCTCCCGGGGCTGTAATTTTTATTTTAACTTGAAGAACCAGATTATAGGGGACAAAGCAAGATTCGCAAAGCTGCTGGCAATCTAGAGGCTGATTTCCTCCAAGCAAGCAAATCTCTTAGGGGAGATGAGGAACGACCGTACTGAATGGAGAGGTGATCTCAGGTCAAGGCACTAAATAGATGTGCTGCTTTTCCCAGAGTTGGCTGAAAAGATCAAGTGACTTCCTCTACCAAGAAGTTACGATTTGATGATGAACAGAGTTTCCTCCAGAATCGCAGGCCTCAGTTTGCCTTCTCCCAAGTGCTGGTCTCCTGGTCTGCTCTGTCCCAGTCTCAGGAGGGAATGGCAGAGTCGCAGGCCACCTTACCAGGTGCTAAGGGGACCTGTGGGAGGGCCGAGGGCTGGAGGTTGATGTAGAACAGGGCAGGGCCGAGTGTTCAAAAAAGAAGAAACAGCTACCTCTGTCCTGGGGTGGTTTTTAATTTCCCTGACGTTTCTTTTACGCCTTGGAAATTTTCTTCCTTCCCACCTCCTCCTCAGCCCCCTTCAGGGCTTGTAGGATCCCATGGCTATAAATACATAATCCCAGGAACTACATGTCTGAAATCATATAGAAGAAGGTGTGTAATTCTTTTCGTCAGACATGAGTTAGAACGTGTTTCTGTCTTTGCCTTAATTTTTGCACATTTCTGAATGAAACTCACTGCTTACATTCAGTAACTATCTAACCCCAGATGCTTTTGCATACGAATCCTGTTTGGGGTGTGAGCTTTATTTACTTGGTTCTTCTTTATGTGGTTTTTATTGTGATCTGCCTCAGAAACTGCCAACCAAGGGAATAGTGGTCTATGCTTGAGTCACCTGAGCTTGGAACTCAGCGTTCTATGAAATTCTAAGAGCGCCAATGGGCGATGATGGATTGGTTCCTAATTGGTTCCGTGCTTTTCCCTTCCCGAGGGCACAGCCTATTCCCTGCACCCTCTACCCTTACCCTCCACGGCTGTTACAGTGTAAGTCAGATCCGGTCTTACCTCTGCTTAGTAACTGCAATCCATCCCATCTCCTGCCAGGTAAAGCCTTTGGAATCCTTTGAAATCCTTTCAGTTCTCTGAAAGGATCTGGCCTCTCTTACCTCTGACTCCACCCTCTTCTCCACTGCCTCAGCATCCTCAACCCCCTCTCCTCTCCCCTCCCTCCCTCCTTCCTTCCTTTTTCTGAGACAGCATTTAGCTCTGTTGTCCAAGCTAGAGTGCAGCCTCAAACTCCTGGACTCAAGGGATCCTCCTGCTTCGAGTAGCTGGAACTGTAGCAGTGCAATCCGCCGCCTCCCACCTCCCGCCCCCCACCAATTTTTCCATTTTTAGTAGAGACAGGGTCTCACTCTTGTTCAGGCTGGTCTCCAACTCTGGGCTCAAGCAAGCCTCTTGCCTCTGCCTCCCAGAGTGCTGGGATTACAGGCAGGTGTGAGTCACCACACCTGGCCAAGCGTTTCACACCCACCCAAGGAGCACAACCAGTGCCCTGTCCCCTCCACCTGGAATTCTGGAATTCTGGAATTCTCCTCCACCAGAAGCCATTACTGCTCACTCTCCCTTTCAGCCCTTTTGCTCGGCTTTCTCCTTCCTGGCCAGCCATCCCTGACAGCTCCATCGAACACTGCAAACTCCCAGCCCTGCCAGGGAAAATTCCTATCCATTTCTCTGCTTTATTTTCCATACATCACTCGATGCTGACTAAGCTTCTAGATGCTTTTTACTTACTTACCTTGTTTATTTTCTGCCTGCCCCAGTCGGACAGTGATTTAGATCTGAATTTCGTTCATTTCTGTGTCCCCTGTACACAGAACAGCATCTGCTACAGAGTAAGCACTCAATGAATATTTGTTGAATGACTTATGATTCAAGGCGGACTTCTTAACTCCTGCTTAAAAATGCACACTTCCCAAATTCATGTGCATTCATTTTGTTCAATTAGAGTATATATTTTTTAAAAGCAGAGACTGGATTTCACTTCATGCCTGTTGATGAATGCAAAGTGCTGAACTCCCAGCGTAACTGCATCCTTTGTCCTGCTCCCACTTTATACCTGGTCAACTGGCCCTTCCCACACTGTGTTTCCATCTTTACTTCGACACCCCCTCTGCCTGATCTCCAGAAAACCTCATTACTCCTGGAGAAATTCTTCCTGCTGATTTCATCTTTGCTTTTTAATCAGATACGTGTATAAGGAGTTAGGGGTGGATGTGGGGAATATACTCAGACCACCATACATCTTTCTATGGAAGAAAAAGCCTGACATTTTCATTGGCAAATAAATCCTGGAGCTCTGGGACTGGGAAGGACCTGAGAGGTCAGTTCATCCATCTTCACACCTCTGGGCAGTTCTCTCTTCGAAAAGCATCCCCCAAACACAACCGCCTGGCTGTTTCTCCAACTGTTCTCCAAGGAAGCCGTTTTCCAGCCCTCCTTGGTTTAGATGCACCATTTTAGTGTCTTTGTAGAAAATTATGAAATTGTTATTGAAGCACTTGCAATAGATCAAGCTTATGAAATTGGATCATAAAAGCACAACTCGAGAGCTATGACAGGATGCTGGGCTCTGAGGCAAGACCAACCTGGGATTGAATTTTGAATTGACCACTGGCTAAGTGGGTGACTTTGTGTAAATTAACTTCTAAAAAAAATAATAGAAACAGAAGAAGAAAAATGACATATACATAGTACACAGATGTAACTAATTAATGTAGCTGTTCAATAAATATAAATCTAAATATATACTCAATAATTTTTTCTTCCTACTCCTTTCTTCTGTTTCTCCCCCAACTCCACCCAGATGCACTTCATGTTTAATAAGTCATCTAAGTCTTCATTATATGGGTGTCCCAAAGGTCACCCCTGAAGTCACCACACAGAGGGATAATAGAAATTGTACCTAAATGTGTCTTTATTTATAAAATATTCATTACAACCTTTCACAAAATTCTCTAAATGTTGGTCATCTCTTTGCAAAATTTTGTAATGAGTACTTTGTAAATAAAGTTGTGTTTAGCTACAATTTCCCATTTTCCCTCTGTATAGTGACTTTAGGGCTGACTTTTGAAACACATTGAGGAAATTTCAAGCCCAAAAGGATCTTTCAGACTGATGATCCCTAAATCATTCCTTTCTGAAGATAAATGGAGTCAAATTAGAGGATGGACACACAGATTGCGAAGATGAGATTTGAATCCCATCTTGGGCACTTGAGTTCTTGGAGTCTTCATTTCTTCTCTTCTAAATGGGTACAAAGTATCTACTGCTTTATGGGGGTCTTGACAATGATTAAATGAGATTATTTATGGAAAGGATTCAGCACAGTGCCCTGGGACTTAGACTGTGAGTACCACAGGATAACAAGAACAGTCACACTTGCTAATAATTTATATATTGCCCACTTAATATGCGCCGTGCATTAAGAAGTGCCTTATGTATATTAACTTTTTAACAGTAAAATGATGGAGGAGGTTACTGCTTTCATTATCATCACTACTATGTTTTAAAGACGCATGAAGGACGGTGACAAAGAGTTCTTCTCCCAAAGATCTATTGACTTGTTGCTGAAGTCAGTGGGGTGTGTCTACGCCCATGTGAGAGGTGAAGGGGGGCTCAGAGACGAATGAATGGAAGGAGCAGTAGGGGGCTGCGGCACAGAGGCTCTTCCCACCCAGGACAGTGCTGGGCCCTGCAGCTCCTTTCTGGGGTCCGAAACAGCAGGCTGCCTCTCACCAGCAGGCAGGAGTGGTGACTGAAACAGGGCAGGGTGCCAGGGAAGGGCATAGGACTTTGGAAGCAGTGTTGTCCAGTTTCTGTACTTTGTGGGTACACATCTCCCCTCAAGTATAGGTGGCAGGGAAGAGAGAGTAGGAGATTTTAATTTGCAACAAAGAAAAATAAAGCCAGACCAGGTCGAACTGACCCAGACAAATAAGAAGCTCGATAGGAGCCAAACGATGAAGATGACAGTGTTGTCAAATGCTCTAAAAACATTTTCATTTAGCCTGAGGACAATTTTTTTTAAATTGTCAAGAACTTACAAATATTGTTTTCAAAAAAACTGAAGACAATAGAGGGAGGGAAAATGTCAGAGGCTACGAACACATTACAATTCATGATAAAAGAGAACACGGCTACCCGTGAAAGGTGCCTCTTGCTACGGAATGTCCAGGCGATTCCTAACACAACGGGGTCGGAGTAAAAGCAGTTT